>JASDQU010585429.1:70215-83900 GCA_032191745.1 Picea mariana
ATGTGATTCTTATAGATCTACTTTTCCTGTAATCGACTATTCATGTAGATGTTCTTTTCCCATAATTGGTTATTCATATAGATGTGTTTTTCCCATAATATGATATTTCTATAGATCTATTTTTCCTGTAATCTTTGATTCTTGAAGATATACTTTTCTTGTAATCTGTGATTCCTGCGGATCTGTTTTTCCTATAACTTTAGATCTGTTTTCCCTATAACTACTATTATTTTATAATATGATATTCCTGCATTTATTTCTGGATATGAAAAATAAATCTCCATGCTCTCAAACCTTCTTAGAGCATATAAGTTTTACACACTCCTCAAGGCTCCCAAAACAAAGTCATTCCATACCTCACATCATTGCAGAATTACTTCATTACAATCAAGAATAATATCTATTTAGGGTTAAATCACATACCTTTCATATTTCAATATAAATTCAAAAACTCTTCTGCAGACTCATTTCTAGCTCTCTTATCTTAAGTATAGTTGCATCATTTATTATGACCACTCTTTTTTCCTATGATATGATCCTTTCCCCTAACTCAAATCAACTTACGCTTCTTCATACTTAACACTTATGCATACTCTTCAACTTGATAAAATATTTATACTAGTTCTTGTAGTGGTTTCACTACCCATAGAAAAAACAATACTATGGTATAAGCCCAATGTATTTTGATGGACCATGTCAAGATGTTGACCACATAAATAGACCATTTCATATTTCCTTCCATAAAAAATACCTGTTGTGTGAACACCACCAATAATAACTAATCCCATATTCACAAATTCAATGTGATCACATCCTTTCCTTAGCCAACCCTTACCAATATGTCATTATTGGAATCCTGAGTTCATGTAGTTGAGTCTCTTCAATTAGTTCAACATATGATTATCAGAATCTTGAGTTCCCAAAATCAACATGTTATTACTAGAATTTCAGTTATTACCTAAATCATGAGTTCCTACAATCGACACGTTATTATTGGAATTTTAGTTATTACCAGAATCTTGAATTCCTACATTTGACACATTATTACGAAAATTTAAATTATTACTAGAATCCCAAATTATTATAGACAAACATGATGGAGACACACATACTAACAAATACACTACATCACTCAATCAATGACCTCAATAATTCCTACTGCCACATCAACAGTCTAGCACTCACGTTGACATCAATGAAAATGATATCAATGACACCACTCTTTGACACACCTGCAAACACTTTGACATCAATGAAAACATTTTCTCAACAATTTCCCCACTTTGACATCAATGACAACACTTTCTCAACAATGTCCCCCTTTGTCATTGATGGAAACCTAGTAAAACCAAAAATTTTACCGGATTGCTCACTTGTCAGAAATACTTTTGTACTTCGTTGAATTTTTTCTCCCCCTGCAATTGTATTGTTGAACCCTCATGAATTTATTGTTAATCTCCCCCTTTGACACCAATGACAAAAGGGACACTCTTCCTAACTGATTACACCTTTTGGGAGTAGGGAATGCTCCCCCTTTGAGTGTTATACCTTCTCTTTCTTTCTTAAACTACTCCCCCTATATTTATGCTTCATATTCTTCTTCATAGGTTGTTTTGTTGTGTTTCTCCCCCTTAGATTTTTCTTTCTCTTGTATTTTTCTGAAGTATCTCCCCCCGTGAATGTACTATCCTTCCTTGTTGTAATTTCTGAGCCTTATTTCATTTATGGTCACTCTTATCCTTTGTTTTTTTTTATGAAACTTTCATCAAACCTCTTATTTCCACCTTAGTTTTGGGGTATTCCTCATTTTACAAATGTGTTAATCAATAGTTAGGACCGATATGATCAAATTTAAAATCCGTAACATATAGGACACATTATGTTTCATCGCCAATTGTAAGATAAACCTTTATTTCAATTATTACACTTTCTCCGTTGTCTTTCTTCAACAGGAGATACTTGATCTGGTTCCTTATCTTGTGACTTAAACATTCACTGTCAGCATATGTTGTTGGTTCATGTTCTTGTTTCTTGTGAACTTCTTATTTCCTTTTCCACACTTTTATGCACTTTCCTTTCTTTTGTTTGGAAATGGTACTTCTTTCTCTATTTTGATTATATAGGGATAGCTAACATTTTCCCTCATCCTTCTTATTACCGTCTAATTTCCTCCTCCATGCTTTTGTTCTTTTGCAGTTCTGATCTTTGTGACCAAATTTGTTACATTTTTGACAAATTACATTTTTGTAGAATCTTGCAATATGCCCAAAATTGTGTCATTTCCAACATTTAATATTTATATCAACATTTTTATGGAGTTTTCTATTTTTGTTTTCCACATAGAAATTCTTGGCACTTCATTTTCTTACATAATTTTTTCTTACATGGACTCTACAATCTACTGCTCTATGCCCAAAATTGTTACAAGAGAAATAATAGCTAAAATGGAAATTTTGATACCTATTAGTAAATTGTCTCCTTGGAGGCACAACTCTTTTAAGTTTATTCCTGTCAGATCTTGGATGATTATACTTTGTTTCCATGTTGTTGTATTCACTGCAATTTGATATTTTAAGAGAATTTTTATTGATTTCATCCTTCTCGTCAATTGACTTGCATATTTCATCCTCTTCAAGAGTGTTATGATTATTTTCACAACCTAGACTTGTTTTGATAAATGGTAACCTTTGATAGTTGAGAATTTCATCAAATATTTTTGTACTATTTTCAAATTTCAAACTTCTATTTAGATGATTAGTTGTTTTGTTCAGTTCCTTTATTAAGGAATCAATTTCATCCTTTATCTTCTCACTGTGTTGATCCTTTTCTTTCAGTTGACTTCTCACTAATTCTTTTGTCCTTTTTCATCTTCTAATTCTTTTCTCAAAGAGGAATTTGCTACTTCAAGTTTCTCATAGTGTTTAACATTTTATTTTAGTTGTCTTTCTGTCAATTCATGTGCTACTTTTGCCTCTTCAATTTGAAATTTAATTATTTCTTCTTTTTCTTCAATGCTTTGATAGAGATGCTCCTTTAGTAATATATTATCTCTTCTGAGCTTTGTGATTTCATATTGATCAAAAGTAGGTTCTAATTTATGCTCGACTATCTCATCTTCATACTTCGGTAATACTTTTTTCAGCTTTCTATTCTTCTCTTTGATTCTGTCTATTTATTCTAAGGGGCAAATGAGTTCTATTTCTAGATATTCTTCCTCTTCAATCTCAAGATTGTCTTATAATTCATTGTCACTGTAATTATAACAATTGTTGTCCTCATTGATGTGTAGTTTCTTCCTTTGTCTATAAGGTTTTTCATTCTTCTTAGTCTCATCAGTTCTAAATATGAAATCATCATTTTCATTGCTCTTTCCAATATTTAAATCAGGGAGTTCAGTAGAAAAGTGTCCTACTTCTTCACAATTAAAGAAAAAATACCCACCTTTGCATTTTCCTGATCCTTTCTTGGGATTTCTAGGAATGTAGGTTTCTTCAGCATCTAATTCACTATCTTAGTTGTCATTTTCTCTGTTTTCTTCTATCCTTGTCCATTTTAATGTGTCTAAGGCTCCTTTATTTTCTTAAATATCTTGTATCTTGTCCCAAATATCTTTGGTTGATGTGCACTATCCCATTTTGCCTTTTTGTTATTGTGATAGACCACTCAAAATTGCACTCAATGCTCTTGCATTGTTTTTATGAAACTTCTTTGCAGTTGCACCTTTTGGTCRGGTTTTTTGAGTTGTGTGACCATTCACAACTACATACCAAATATMATATCCTAGTATATGAAAATATGTCTTCATTATTATACTCTGTATAGCGTAGTTTTCTCCATCAAATAGAAGAGGTCTAGTTGGAGAATAGAGATCTTGACTCTCCATTATTTCTGAAGAATATTCCTTCCAACTGTTAGGATGTCACTAAAGGAACCTACTCTGATTCCAATTGTTGGRATATTCATTCATACTGAGTGGGGGTGAATCAGTACTACTCACATTTTAACCACTTTTTCTTTTTTCCATCTTAACTAGTCATCACATAGTYAATCATAAGCAATGTAGAGAATTAATAATARCACAAAGGAACAATYTGTAGATATTTTACGTGGAAATACATATGGTAGAAAAATACAAATCAACTTMTTCTTATATCAATAATGAGTTACATTCTTTATAAGATTCAACCTATGAGGGACACCAATCCTTGTAGTAAGCACCCACTTACAACTCTTCAAGCACCAACTTGATAGGCACCAACCTGATGAGAATATGAGGATACCAATCCTTAGTGTAAGAACACACTTATAATATTCAAGAACCAACTTTCCATGCACCAACCTGTTAGAAGGATGAGGACACAAATCATCTTTGTAAGAACCCACTTAAAATATATAAGCACCAACTTATCAGGCACCAACATATTATAAGGATGAGGACACAAATCATCTCCCTTACACCACCCTACCACCCTGAAGTAAATAAGTTATTCAATGTTTACGGACTCCTCAAGGGTCCAAAACCAGAGTCATTTCATACTTCACATCATTGCATAATTACTTCATTACAGTCAAGAGTAGTATCTATTTAGGGTTAAATCACATACCTTTCATATTGCAATATAGATTCAGAAACCCTTTTGTAGTCTCATTTCCAACTCTTTGATCTTCAATATAGTTGCAACCTTTCTTCTAACCACTCATGTTCCTATATTATTCTCCTTGTCCCTAAATCATATCAACTTACACTTCTTCATAATTCAAACTCTTCCATACCCTTCAACTTGATAAAATATTTATACTAGTTTCTGTAGTGGTTTCGTTGCCCATAGAAAAATAAATAATATGATAAAGGCCACAGTATTTTTCTTGACCATGTTAAGACCTTGACCATATCAATAAATCATTTTAGATTGTCTTCCATAAATAAATAATCTTTTTGTGAACACCACCAATAATAAATAATCTCATCTTGACAAAGTCAATGTGATCATGTCCTTTCCTTAGCCAATCGTTACCAATACATCATTACCAAAATCTCACATTCCTGTAGTTGAGTCGCTTCCTATAGTTCAATATGTAATTACTGGAATCTTGAGTTCCTGCAATCAACACGTTATTACCATAATTTTGATCTCCTATAATCGACACATTATTATCGAAATTTTAGTTATTACCAGAATCTCGTAATCCTCCATTTGACACGTTATTACTAGAATTTTTTTTATTAACCAAATCTTGAATTCCTATAGACAAACATGTTGGAGACGCACATATTGACATCTACATTACATCACTCAATGAATGACCTCAATAATTCCAACTTCCACATCAACAGTCTAGGACTTACTTTGACATCAATGACAACGATATCAATGACATCACTCATTGTCACACTTTTAGTCACTTTGACATCAATGACAACAATTTATCAACAATTTCCCCACTTTGACATCAATGACAACACTTTCTCAACATGACTATGGTTGGTTTGTTGTGATTTGTGAAGGTAACTGCCAAGAATGAAAGGGAATTTACTATAACCTAGGCCTATGAGTTAGACATAAAAAACATTTATTGATATTGGAAACTACAGTCTGTGACACATCTTTGTGAAGACTTTGAGATCGATCTAATGATCACTAGTGCCACATCCCACCATATATATTTGGAAAGTATTTTGATCATTCTATCTATATCAATGTCCAGAAAATATTAACTTAATATATGGGGATGTGAATGGGATCCCCTTCTCTCTAACTCTCATTATAAATCAGATATGGATCTAAGCTTCAAACTTTGGATAAACTGCTATAGTCTATTCATTGCTTGGAAAGTGGGATTCCTTGTTTAGTAATTTGTGACTAGAAATTTGTTCAAGAATCACTAGTAATTCTGAAGCATTCACAGTTATGGAAAGGTAATTTGGGTAATTCACAACTCTAAAAAGGTAATTTGGTTAATTCACAAAGCACTAGTTATTGTTTACAAAAAATATATATATCACTTTAACTCACTCAAGACAGTGTAATTCCTCAACATATAGAGCATAAATTTATGATTATTGGTACAATTGAAAGATGTCATAAATTTATAAAGAGTATTGATCCATTAGGAATTATGGATTTATTATTTATTGAGATATAAGTGGATTCTTTTCATTCAAACCCATTATTTCAATTGAAAAAGATAGAAAAATAAAGCATAACTAGAGGACGGGTGGGAGAAATAAGGCAGGCATAGGACTTCACTTCCCAATTTCAATTTTAGTCAGGACTAGATTGACATAAGAAGGACCCCTACTCTACTCTACTATATTTATATTTTGTCTTGGCCGCTCAGCTCTAGGTTTATTCAGTCATATCTTTGTAAACTATAACACGAGGAAATGTGTGAGAAACAATCATTCAACATGTTTTTTTGCTGTGCATCCTTGCCACAATGGAAGAAGTTGTTATGTTCTCACGGGTAACTTTAACAAGCATCCAATATGGATTTGCATCCTCCAAACAAATTTTGAATGTACATAAATAGAATGACATTGAGACTCGTCGATGACCTTTTTATTTGGTTTGTTATATTACATATCAA
Source organism: Picea mariana (assembly GCA_032191745.1). Classification (NCBI taxonomy): domain Eukaryota; kingdom Viridiplantae; phylum Streptophyta; class Pinopsida; order Pinales; family Pinaceae; genus Picea; species Picea mariana. The sequence continues at coordinate 76,804 of JASDQU010585429.1, forward strand.
TTTTCTTCATGTGCTCCCTAAGATTTGCTTAGTTTTCTCAGGGGGGGTGTATAAAAATAATATACAGGGGTTATTTGAGCTAGTTAGCTAGACTGAGGGAAAAAAACATTCCTTATAAATTCATTTCACTAAAACTAGTGATCCACTTGTCAAGTTTTGTTGGCAATAAATATTTTCTCTTCAAAGGTCTCGATCGCTATCCAGTAAGACATGAAAATAAAAAGGATGATAATTCACTCATATCATTACCAACTAGACAACTATAATTTTATCTTAAGACTCAAAAGTCCCATATATTTCTTTGATGAGGTGGATTGTTGATGCTTGGTTGCAACACAGAGATGGGGAAAATGAGAATACAAACATTTAGTTGAGAGGGTTTGAGGTTTAGTCTTACCAACTAATGATGAGCATGAGAGGATTCACAGAACTTGGGTCTATGTCTTGGATAGTATAGATATATGTTGATTTTTTTTCCTCCATCGGGAAATTTTTTTCTATTATGTTATTTTATTTTTAGATCTCATAATGCCAAATTATAGAGAATTGATCCAACCATTCCTCCATGCATGAAATCAAGGAGAATATCTTAATAGAAAGAAGGATCTTTCACCCACACTATAGATAAATATCACCTTTTTTAATCCTTCATATCTATTAGCTAGACTGGATGAATTTATTTATGAATGACATAAGGAAAAAAAATAGATTGTATGGCCCTTACTTTTCTATATACATACAAAGAAGGGCCCAACCAAACAACCAACTATTTGTTTCCCCCCTCCCCTATCCCTATCCACTATGTCCTAAAAACCCACACATCCAAGAAAGCACCTACCATACCATAAATATGTCTATATGTTAGGCGGATAGAAAGGATAAATGGCCAGCACCATAGGCAATGTAACATCCCCACTATAATCCTTGGTTTAATTAATTCTTATGTAGATATAATGTGGGGTTACATACAAAGCAATGTAATATGTGAATTGTATTTCAATGTTTTAATAATAAAATGCGATACCAAATTCTAAGGGGACATGGAAAAGATATAAGGGTTGAACTAATCCACAAGAGAGGGGAGTGTCTAGGACAATGGCCAAGAGGGGTCCAAGGGGGAATTACCCATGTATATTAATTCCACCCATTTTTCCTAAATTTTTCTATTGGTGTATGAATCTCCTAAATTCTGATTGAATGTTCCAAAATCCAATAATTTAATACATGTAAGAGGGTGGGTGTGAGTAGTCACATCCCAAAGTTATTGGGCACATTGAGGTTGAGTACAATCAACTTGGGTAAGAGTGCGAGTTAGGAAAGGCAAGACAAAGATAGGAAATTTGTATGGGTTGGGAGAGCATTTTTACACATTGAGTTTTTGTGCATGAGGAGTAAGGAGAGAGAAAGAAAGAGAGTTGGGAGTTGGTGCAGCCATGTAGGGTGAATTAAAGAGAAAGTTGGAGCGTATTGGAGCAGTTTTGGAGCTAGAAATTGAAGAACCATGTTTTCATTCCTGAAGAGTGAACTCTTATGTGAGTTTCACTAAAACAACAAGTGTTTTCTATTGGTTGTTGCTAGTTTTCCTAGTAGCAAGTTCCTTGAGCTCCCAGCTGAGAGATTCCTGGTCACTTGTGCCATACAAACCCTGATAAATGAATGGGAACCCCAAGGGATTGAGATAATTGAATGGGTACATTCCTTGGGTTGGACATGTCAAGAGGAAGCGAGTTGGTGAAAAATATGGATAGTTGTAGGAGAATATCAATTGGGTTGTGATTTTTATGAGTTGTGAGTGGACTGTGAGAGACCACCCTCTTTTGTGGATTAGTAGCCTCATCTCAGGGGTGATTGGATGTTGATATTTGTAAAAATCAGTCTATGGTTGGGTGGAATGTCCATCCTAAGCAGGTGGTTGCAAAAACGTTTTTATAAGATAGGTGTTTTATCCTGTTATTGTGTATATTTATGTGTTATTGATGTGCATGAACACTGTGTAAATAAGAATGATTTATGTGATGTTGTAATGAGCTATTTAGATGCATTTCATGTCAATTGTTATCATGTTGTAGATAAATATATTTAATGGTTGTAGATAGTAGCCAAATCTATTTTAATTCGTAGATGAAACATACAGGAAATTAGTTAACAATAAATGAGTTAATTTAGTTAGCAGAAATTTCATTTTTATGTGTATTATGCACCATAATGTCCCTCAGTTAGGTTGGGGGATGTTACAATATGGTATCAAAGAATATGTTTCAAACACCAAGACTATATGGGCCAAGATGGTTGTGAATTCATGAAATTTGTTGTTACAGATTTTGTTTGTGACGGGTTTGGGGAAAATGGAGAAGATCACAGAAAAAATACCCAATTCGTGAGTGGAATCCAAGTTTTAATGACTCCATACTATTTAAGAGGTTCCATGGAGCCAAGAGGTAAAGTTCGATATCGAAATTCGACCTGAATTGTCAAAAATCGAGTTTTAATGGCTTCCTATAGAGTTGCAATACATTTGGTGAATCAACGGTCGAGATTGTATTTGATCTCAATGTCAATGATCAATATTCACCTTGATAAATTTAAAAATTCATAAGGTTTCATTCATTTGAAAGGTTCGGTAAATCAACGGCCAAGATTCATTTCAGGGGTTCTGAAATGGATGATATTGACGATATAGATCAGTTGGAAAAATGTCAAAAAAATTCTAAGTGTTAAATTTCACTAAGAGAAATCGTCAACAACCGACAATTGGGTCAGCTAAATGGGAAGAGAGTTGGTTTTTTCAATGAATACTGCGAATTATTTTCAATCACTGACAAAATTTGTTGATGGTCGATGGGTCTGTGGTTGAGCATCGACCGATTCAGAGAAGTGTTTTGAATCGGGCTAGAGAAATCATCGATGGAATGGTGATCGGGAATCGGCCAATTTTGTGAGTTGTTTGGGTCATCCAAGAGAATCGGTCAATGGGGGGAAGAGGATGATGGCATCATCATCCACTTTTCACACCACATCAACATTAATGTGTCATTCCATGTCACCCAATTTGACACCTCAGGATGATGTGTCATGCCATGTCAACACCCACGTGGCATGCCACATCAACATTTTCCATGTCATCCAACAGAGGTGATCGATGGTCGATGGTGAGGTCGGTTGATTTGGTGAAGCATTTTCTATAGTCATTAGGGATCGTTGATCGCCAATGGGTTGACGGTCGGTCATTGGAAAAATCAGTGAGGAGTTTCATTCGTTAATGAAGATTGTCAATGGCCAATATTTGAATTGACTGGTTTTTATTTTTTCCCAAATCGATTGTTGGGGGAATGGGTCGATGGCCAACAGTGGCATCGACAGATCGGGGAAAGTGTGGTGTGCACCTATGGAAGAACATTGGTCACCAATGGATGATTTAGCACAGATCAATCACTCATATTTGGTGTGATTTGATATCCACATTTCATATTTAAAGGGTTGTTACAATGGTAAAACAATATTTTTTTATGGTTTTTGAAGGTCATTAACTTGTGGGGCATTTTTGAGGCCCTAAATGACATTTTTATCTAGTCAAAACCCATGAGAGAAAATGATACCAAGATACACTTTGTTTATGTAGCTCAAATAAAATAAGTTGGAGAGAGCTATCCAATGAGCTAAACGGTTTGAAAAATGGAGCTCGTATGAGAAACTTACAGTGAAAACAGTGAGAGTAAAATTTGGGCACCAATTTTACTTTCGGAGGGAATAACTCCATGCTTAGAAGTCTGTTTGGGGCACAAGAGTAGTTGATGTAAATATTATGACCCATATAATCCAATGGTGGAGTCATATTTTTTTTATGAGTACATGAAAATGTGTAGGAAGAGAAATAAGACACCTCTAACATGTAGGGATAAATTGGGTAAACAAACCCAACCTTCTCTAGACCATAACTTTCATCTCGGAGCTCAGATTTGAGAAAAAAAATATTTGTTGGAAAGGTATCGAGGAGAAAAATAAATATTTAAACCCAAAAATCTTAATTGGGAAAAAACATATTCCATAAAGTAATGAATATATTTATGTAGCAACAGAAGGGTGGAAGTTGCAACATGTAAATGTTGTAACTTTTAGCTCAGAATTCAGTTTGAGGCATGGTTACATCCATTGGAAAGTTGTTTGAGAGAAGGGTGCATCAAGGGAATAAAAATTTTAGTTGTTGTAATGTGTACTTCATAAATTGATAAATAAATAATATGTATTCTAATTGATGACATTTTTTATACTATGCATGTTCTAACAGTAATTATTCCATGCAAAATTCTTGTTGAATTAGAGGTATAGAAAGGAAACTTTGGTTATTACGTGAGGATCAGAGTTATGGAAGATGATCAAGGATATTAAATCCATGAGGAAGAGGTCATAGGTCTGCATTTTGGCATGAGGAATGCTGTGATAAAGCCAAATGGAAGAAGAAATAGGAAGAATCTTGTCACTATCAGAATCTTGCATAGGGAAGTGCAGAGCTATGGAGCTGATAAAGAAAGGGTTATGAAGTATTAGGAGGAGATACTTCATAGATTAAATATGTTTCATAATAAATTCAAGAAGGATTATAGAACCAAGCAAGCAACTAGTGCTAGATAAGTGTCAACATCAAGATCCCATAGCAAAAGGTATGATCATGGAAATGCTATGGAATGAAGGAGAATGAAAAGGCACCATCATTCTCCAAAGCATTCCACTGGAATAACTCATGAAATTTTAGGTCCAGAGAGTAGACCAAGTGTGTCTCTTGTTTAGAGGAAAAGGAGAAGGCCCAAAGTAGACATATTGCAAGGTGAACTCAGGAAAATCAATCCACCTACTTTCAATGGTGAGAACTTGAAAGGATAAGAGGATGAGGCCTGGTTGTTGGAAATGAAGAAATATTTATACCTACATGATTACCCCTCCCGAGTAGAAGCTATAATTTCCACCTACCACTTGCAAGTAAAGTCAACCATGTGGTGGTATAAGCTTAAGCAAGCCAAGAACCTTGATGAGAAGAGGATCTCAGGGAGGAAATTCAAAGTATATTTCCAAAAGAAATATTTTTCCGAGCATTAATATGAAAGGAATATGAAAGAGTTCTTTGAAATCAAGTTGGGAACCATGACAATGGACTAATATGAGAAGAGGTTCTTTGAAGTGTTGAAGTATGTTGACTTCATCAAGGATGAGAAATTCAAAATCCAAAGGTTTGTAAGTGGGTAACTCTCCTTCTATAGTGACAAGATTCAATATGAAAACCCAAAAACCTTGAAAGAAACCATAAGGATAGAAAGGCATCTTTACGAGCAAAACAAAGGAAGGCCATTTTTCCAAAAAACTTGGAATGACAAGATGAAAGGGAAAAAGGATCAAAGGCAGAAAGGTTTTAAGCCACCCTTTTTCAAAAATAATTCCCCAAAAAATCAACAAGGTCAAGCATCCCAAAGTGAGCACAAGACTGTAGATTCATTTCAGAAAAGGCCAAGGCAACAATCTGCTCAATGTTGGGGATGTGAGGGAAATCACTTATATAGAGAATGTCCTAACAAAGGAGAAATAATTATAATTTTCCACAACATTCATGAGGATGAAATAGTGTAAGACATGGGAAGGATCATTCCAAGGATTTATGCAGCCTTGGACAACAAGAAAGCATAATATCAATTCTGCATGATCAAAGTGGAAGGTAAGATCAATAACCATCCCATAAAAATTTTGATTGATTCTAGAGAAATACATAGTTACATAAATTATAACATTGTGGAAATATTTCACTTGTAAAAAAGTAAGCATAATAAATCTTGGTCTATTCAATTAGCCATAGGAGCTAACAGAAAGATCAATGAGTTGGTTAAAGATTGTCCGATAGACATGAATGTGCTCAATATAAAGTTAGATGTAAACATAATACCATTGGGTTCATATGATTGTCTAATTGTCATGAATTGGTTGCAAAACACCATGTTTTCCTAGACTATTACAACAATACAATCACATTTCTTGATGGGGAAGGGAAGCAAGGAAATATTCAAGGCATTATGAGAGTTGTAGTTGTTATAGAGATTTCAGCTATGCAATTGAAGAACATTTTTAGGATGGGTTTTCATATTTTTTCATCCCATGTGTAAGAGGAAGCCAAAGATAAAGTGACAAGCATTGAATACCATCTGACCTTGATGGATTTTAAATATGTTTTTAGAGAAATCCCAGGATTTCCACCGTTACGTAATATTTCCCTTATGGACAAGTAAAATCTCCCTTGGATAGTTAGACCCCTATTGACCAAGACATAAAAACAAACAAATGGACCCTAACATTCCTTTAAATCTATTATTAATGTATATGGATAGAGAATATATAAGAAATAAGTGTGACTTACTTTTTTTTATGATTGTTGTCCTCGTTATTCTTCTGTCTTTGTTCTTGTTTTCCAGGATACAATCAAGATGAAGAGAGTATGCAAGGAACATAACAATACCTTGTACTTATAAAATATATCATTAGACAATAATGGATCTATCTATATATACACACATGTGAAAACAACAATATGGATGAAAGAGGCCAAGTTATATTAATGAAAACATGGGAACTTACAACCTTGTTGCACTAGCGTTCCTCCAAGCTTCCAATCCAGTCTTGAATGCACTCCAAATATGTTTCTCCTAAGATACTAAGTATCATATACACACTTTCTCCTCCCCCCTTTCACCTTGGAATTCTCTCATTATATATTATTTGAAGGCTTAACCACCATGGAGAAGATCACTCACTAGATCCACAAAATTGGGATCTCCAATATTTTTAGGGAGAAAATATCTCTCGAGGATTTTAGGGAGAAAATGTCTCTCAAGGATTTTAAGGAGGAAATATCTCTCAATATCCATCAAATTAGGGTATTGGTTTGAGAAAAAATATCAACCATCCATGAGATTCTCAATTTCTCCTTGAGATTAGGAAACTAAATGTGAGGTATATTCTCACACTAAATTAATTTCTTTTTTTCAATAAAAATGAATAATACATGTGCACATATTATTTTGACCTTAAATATTATTTCATGGTGTCAAGGTTGCGACACT
>JASDQU010585429.1:101161-118779 GCA_032191745.1 Picea mariana
CAAATGTCAGTGGGTTCAGGCCAAAATATTGGCTATTGGCTAAACTGGTTGGTAAATAGTAATAAGAATAAGCATCAAGAAATATCGTGGACAATTGTTCAACGAGTAATGGACCTAGTGGATTAGTAAAAGAGGGAATTTCATAATATACAATGCCTTCGATGAAGGTTGTGACTGGTTCTTCTATGTGTTGGCCACTTCCAAGAGTTACACTCCTAGTTTTAGAAGTTTGTTCTCTTACCATTCCTTCGTAAGAAGGGTCATGTTGAGGTTCCTGAAATTTAGGATCCAAACCTTTCATTCTACAAGATATTTGAATCCATTGATCGACCATGGTGAAATTAAAACAACAATCCTCAAGGCCAAATACGAACTATGAAAGAACACACCACTAAAAATATCTACAGGTAATCAACCAACCAAACAATAGAATGATCTTCCGAGGAAGGGATATCAATCTGTCAGTGAAGATATGCGAATCATTTACCCTCCAAGGGGGTACAGTTGATAGTTAGTGTTAGCACTGAAATTTACACTTTGACTATTAAAGTGAAATCTCAGTACCCATCAATAGGTTTATGAGATAAGTCTTAAAATGTGGTGTCAAATAGATAAAACATAGTTCAACAATGCCAAAACACAGGAAATTCTAGATGAAGTGCATCAACAAAAGAGGTCATGGTTTTGAGGATTAGTGTGAGTAGAAGGAAGACTTAGTAAGAAAATGAAGTGAGTCTACCATTAGCTGCAGGCTATGCCAGTAGAAAAAGGAGAGAAATTATTCATATGCAAGAAATTMTTAAATCCAAGCAAACAAAAACTCTGAGAAATCTATAATAGTATCACAATCAAACATCCATTWTCATACAACTAMAAAATATCATTTGAAACCTTCAATGAAAGTACAATTTCAGAGTGTGGAAAAAATATAACTGACTTCCATTAAACAATATTTCATCAAGTGTGATACATCAAAACCAGAGTAGGCTCTATTTCATTAAAATCACCAAAAGGGTCTTTTACATCAACCATTAAAACCTACAAAATGCCTTCTAATGTTGCCTTTATAGCCATAGACATGGAATGATAGCATAAAATGCGAGTTCATCCTCTAACATAGGATTCTTTCATATAAAACTAAAAATATTACACCTATACAAAGTGGAAAAAACAAAGTGCTGTAAAAAAAGATAATGTTCGAAACTATCCGAACACCATAATCTTGCATAGTGAGGTGTCCTTTGAGTGCATTTTCTTTGTTTCCAGGTATCCTCCAACTTTAAGTGACCTCTTAATAGTTGTACCATGCTCCCCAAGACATCTAGTGACCATTGATCAACTTCAACCCATCAAAATAGGAGTTTTCAATGAATCTTGTAGCATTGATTGTATCAGCTAGTTCGCAGTGGATTTCATAGTGAATTTTGTAGTGTCCAACTATGTAGTCCAGTTCGCAGCACCAGGTGCTGCGAAATGTTCTGTAGTTGTCCAATTTTTCCAGTTACGGCCAAAAACACCAAAAACAATTTCCCATAGTTAGGTAAGCATGTAGAATCCTCATAATATGATGTATGAGTGAAAACTAAGCTATGGGCATTTTACTTTCCCCAAAATATTCAAAATGCAAGGATAATGACTTTCAAAACTGAGATTATTAAAGACATTTCACCTCACCTCCTGAGTCTGGTAGTCCTTCTAGTGGCATCTTGGGCCAACACGTTCAAATTCCTTTTTGGATAACTCTTCCTTTAAAGGTTGAAGCTCTAGCTTAATTCTTCTGATTTGATCTTGTAAATCCTTGTTCTATATGTATAAATTCTTAAGTTGCCTATGGAGGGGAAGATATCTCTTTGTTGTGAATATGGCTTTATCAATAGTCTCTAAATACATATCCATCAGATCCTTCAACTTTTTCCTCTCAGAAAACCCTTGTCCCTTCAATTCATCAATCTCCTTTCTGGCTTCTCTAAGTTGTCTGATTAGTCTTTTGAAGGTAGGGTTTTCAGGAGGAGTGGTTATGTCTATGACTTCAATATGTTTTTCAATAGCTTCAACTTTTCCTTTATCCTTCCTCTTGATAGGAGATTCTGTTATGACCTCTTTTTAAACACTTTCCTTCTTGGATGATGACTTGGTGAAGGGCCTCGTACCTTTAGCTTCAACTGCAGTAGCTATTGAGGGGAAGAGTAACCTTCTTCCTTTTGTTCATGTGGTTTTGGATGATGGAATTTATGCTAATTCTGGAGCTGGTTGGGGTGAAAAATCCCTTTGAAGAGAGTAATGAGATCCCCCTTCTTCTTATTGTTCCTTATGAGCCTCATCACTTAGAAATTCCCTTTCTCTTCCTATTCCTACTTGTCTCTATGTGAACAATGCTATCAGTGTGAAGAGGACTCTACACTTTAAATTGTGGAGTAGGAGCTACATTTAATTGCATATGTTTAGAGGCAATGACTTGATCCCATTCAATGTTTTTATTTTTCAACTCCTCCATGACAAGAATCTTAATCAACCCTAAGTGAAAAACACTTGTGTCCATAGCCTTGGACTTGGCTTGGACCCTATCAACCATTTTCCCAATACTTCTAAACAAATAGAAAGGGAGGTTCATGAGGTATTTTCCTTTGAAGTGCAAACAAACTCTAATATGGTACTGATAAATCATATTGAACCTRCCCTCACAAGTGAAATATATTTGGATCACCCTTAGAATATTGTCAAATCCCTCAACCATGTGKCTCCTAGGCACTCCCTTTGATAGGTTATCTCCCTGAAATTCTGGTTTAAGGATTTCTTTAAAGAACGTTGCATTTAGATTCATATATTTAAACCATCTTTCACCAGTGTTTGGTATATCAGTAGTTTATACTATGGTTCCTTCAGATACCTCAAGCAAAATATCTCCCACCTTATTTTTGGCTCCAACAAAATTCAAGGAAAACTCTCTAGCTCCCTCAGGGTGCCCCCTCTGCATCTTTTGACAAAAGTTGAAACATCCCACTATTACAAGGGAAAAACTCTCTATGGCCAAGGGTAAACCACAACAGATAGGTATGATTGTAGAAATCAAATCAATTCCAACATGTGATATATAAACTAATGTGCAATACAAGGAAGAATCCTACCTCGATCCAATCATTTGATGTCGTTCCACCGTTGAGCACTTTGACCCAAAGCTTTACACCTGCAAGAAGTTCTCAACAAACAAGCGATGCAAGTATATAGTGACAATATATTAAATGAGTTAGCGCATCAGATAGCACAATCCATTAATAAACATTAAAAACATGCCCATGGATAACAATCATATATTTGCAAGATATTGATAGGATGGGAAAGGAGTATTTCTATTAATAATTGATCAACAAAAGTATCAACATTACAGACTTCCGTGTCGACACGGTTTGAAACCAAGAAACCAAGTTTCTTCCAACTAGGTCTCCACCACTTCAATCCTCCACCAAAAGTAAGCTCATAGCAAAGAGGTAATGAGTTCCTCTCAACAATAAGGAAAGAGATTTGGGGTTGAACACTGTGTTCATACTTGAGGGACAAAGGGATGTAGACTCAATATGAAGTAATTTCTCCAGAGTAAATTTTCTCTCAAAGTTAAATGCTTTCTCCTCCTTTTCCATAGCTCGAAATTGTGATCTTATAGCCTCCAGAATGCAATTAAAGGGCCGAGTCGGAACATTTCCAGTATATGGAAGGCAAAATATCAGATATCTTTTGTCGTGACATGGAAACCCAACCTCATTTTGTATTTTCTGGCACAAATCCTGATATACGCGAGTTGTAGTGGAGCAAAAAGTGTATATGCGTCTTGCAAAGTAGTTAGGGAGCATATATGTGGAAAAATATATATTTTTGGCTCTAGATTTTTCAAAAAGAGGGTGATAAGTCTTCTTAGGGAAATGGAAAAAGGCCCTCTGTGAAAGATAGCAATGGTGAGGGAAATATTTCTATAATAGATGCCCCCTAATGTGTGAGATCAAAAGAGTATCTGCGATGGCCAAAATACATTATAAATAAATCAGAAGTGGAGTGGTAGAGAACCAGCTGGACGAACTCAATTTCTCATTACATTATGTACTGACTTTGCATACATGGCTGCCAAGAATACAATGCAGATCCATGTGGAAAATATAACAACAAGTGTTCATGGCCATGAGTAGGAAAGTATAAATGTGGTTACATGCCAATAGTTGTCATAGTCATGAATAAGGCCCAATGAAACCAGTCTCAAAATCAATCTGAAGATATTTGTTTATCATGGAGTACAATCTAATCTCCCATGATCATTGAAGTCAAATAGGTACTGGTCCAATGAAATGGAAACAATCGCTTCAAAAAGTTGCATCCACAAAGTGATGTCTTCAAGTCTTCAATACAATCCACCAATGGTGCAAGTCTACATCATGTGAATAAATGAGTTGAGGTGGAACACGATGAGACATCGTTTGATTATTGGTCATTGAGGTATATCATTAACAAACGCGAGACAACCTACCAATGATGAAAGTAGGTATCAAGGCATCAAGTACATCTCTACAAATGTGAATAAAGGAGCTGATGTTGAACACTTGAGAGATCCATTGATCAGGAGACATTGATGTATTCCCATCTGTCAATGGAAAGAGAGCCTACCACTAATGACCGCAAGCCTCAAGGTACTCATAAAACTCTAGGTCTCGTATCCAGAATACATGAGCTGAATTCGATGGAAAGAGACCCACTGAAAGGAGAGCATTAAGGCATCTCTCATCAGTCAACACAAGAAACAAAGTAGGAGCTTCATGATTTGGTGGAGATTGGATGAAGAACATGTTCATGAACCAACAACCCTGTGTGTATTTTTGTATGTGCCAAATGCAAGCGGTACACAAGAAAGACCCTATGAATAGCAGTCGATGATGAAAATTGATGACAAAGGAGAGGAAACAACCAATAAGGCTAATGGAATCCAAGACACTGCATGAATCCCAAAGTGTGAATAGATGTCTTTGCATCGAACACATGGGAAACCACCCAGTCAACGACCCATGATGAAATGTCAATTTTTGGGTTCAGGGTGACCTAAAAATGATGAAAGTAGGGCCAGGGTGCATCATAAGACCAAAGTATCATGTGATTCTGAGACAAAATGAAGGTATGGCCAACATGCAAAGTCAATATTTCTGAGGAGTGACCAACATAGGTTGATAGACTTCCTTTGAACAAGAGCATGAGACATACAGTGGACTCTGGAAGCATAGACTTAATGATGTGACAACTAGATGCAGGAGGGATCCATAATGTTCTATAGAGTGATTGGAAGATTAACCAGTCGATAGAGAAAATTCTGTAACGATATAAGCTTCCTAGGGCCATGCTAAAACCCAAAATTATGATGATGCAAGGACTCAATAAATTTTTGCTCTGTTAAAAGGCGACACGAATGCTACCAATTACAATATACTACTCCCTTCCCGCCTGTCTTTTTTTGTTTTTTCATAACAAGTGAATGCTATGATACAGAGGAGGGAACGAGTGTCGCAAGTAAGCAAAAATAGTTCCAGTAGTGGAACGTACCTATGCTCATTGCAAGGAAATGCATGCGGGAGATGGACACTCGGGGTGATGTTCCTTCCAGGGTATAGGGTGTCAAATTGTGAAGTATATAAACCAGGCTCTTCTTGGTTGAGGATGCAAACTTCTTGGGCCATGGTTTATAACGCAAAGAGAGAACCAGCTAAAGGCTCAATACTGCAAGCTAGAGCATGAGATGCAATCACAATTTAATGCCAAAAAAATTCTTTTTTATATCTTTTAGTCTGCTTGGTGTGAAAAGGGGTAAAATTGTGCCAAATAGACGTCTTTTCAAATCCAATTTATGAGTGTGAAAAAGACAAGTTCACTCGAAAATATTTTCTATTTTTGATAGCGAGTCGAAAAAGAGCTTAACTAGGACTCATGATCTTTCAAATCCAATTTTAACGAGCGTGAAAGGGATAAAACACTTGGCAGTCTTTTTAGTTTTTGGACAAGTAGGAAAAGAGCTTAACTGAGACTTGTTTGGAATATTCTAGGCAGAAAGCCACGGGGGAGGCCAAGGCTCCTGTACTGATCTTCTGTGGAATGTTAGTATCTTACGAAGAACTGACACAAGCTCTGGAAGACCCAAAGCTCTCCAAATCAAGCAGGAAAAAGTGCTAATGGAGGTTATCATCTCTGTGATATATAGGATAATGTCTCTTCCTGGAAAAGACATATGCGAAGGCATTGGATACCCCACAAGACCATCCCAATCAAAGGGAACCTCGTCAATACTTGGAGGGAGAGAACTTGGGAAGAGTAAAATTCTCTCTTGTTCAAAAGGTGAAGTAATAGAAATGCTAATGACATGGAATAGAAGGTGTAGAACCAGAACCAGAAAATCGAGATCAACCAAAAATTTCATTGGCGCGACCTCTTCCTTAGACTTGTCACTCTCCAAGAGAAGAGTGGGGTCGATCGAATATTGCATCGATACGACCACTTCCTCAACCATTGGTTGAATAGGATATGAGACAACAAGGTCAAGTGCATCACCAAAAAAATAGGAGTGTTTTCGGTCGAAGATTGCATCGATGCGACCATTGGTTGAATAATATGCGAGACAACAAGGTCAAGAGACACATCACCCCCGAACATAAGAGGGTTTTTTGTCAAAGATTGCATCGACATGACCATAGTTTGAATGGGATGTGAGACAAAAATGTCAAAGGATGCATCAACACCTAAAGGAAAAGGGGTGTCAACCAAAGATTGCATCGGCATGATTTTTGTATCAACCAAAGAAGAAACAGAGTGTTGTGAAACCATAGATTCCTCAGAACCTGAAGGGCCCTTAGGTGAGCCCCACGCTTCTGGTATCCCAACAGTAACAGGACACAAATGAGTAAGGTGACTTCCTTTGCAAGTCTTGCAAAAGAATCTAGGATTATGTCTGAGACGTCTAGGCTTCTCAATCATATGGATGCCCCTAGCATGACTTGCAGTGGCTGGTAGAAAATCTCCAACATGACTAGTAGAGGTTGGTGATGAATCCCCAACATGACTAGAAGAGGTTGGTGATGAATCCCCAACATGAATAGCAGAGGTTGGTGATGGATCCCCAACATGAATAGAAGAGGTTGGTGATGGATGTGTAGTGTGACTAGCAGTGACCAGACATGTGCCCCCAGCATGACTTGCAGTGGCTGGTTGCAGGTCTTCAACATGACTCACAGAGGTTGTCGACCAATCTCCAACATAACTAGCAGTGGTTGGTGATATAATTTCAGTATGACACACAGTGACTGGACTTATGCCCCCAGCATGACTTGCAATGGCTGGTTGCAGGCCTTCAACATGACTCGTAGAGGTTGTCGACCGATCTCCAACATGACTAGCAGTGGTTGGTGATATAATGCCAGTATGACACGCAGTGAATGGACCTGTGGCGGTACTGAATTTTGGCATTTGAGTCCAAGGTGCAAGGAAAGATTGATTCTGAGAAATTGTAGGCCAGGAAGGCTCCTGGTTTACACCCTATCCCTATCTGGCAGGATAGTATCCTCCTCCATACTAATTCATAAAGGGTTGTAAGGGCATCGAAACTGAGAAAGTCGCTTGCAAAGAGAAAGCAACATGAAAAGGGTTACTCATGTGAGGAAATATGTTTCCCCCAGATGAAGGAACTTTGTGAAGGGGGGTGCCCATACTATAAAAATAATTCCCCCCAAATGAAACACCAGAGGGCAGACAGAGATCCGCCATGGGAAAAGTGTTCGTAGGAACCAACATAGAGGAAGAAGGATAAGTGGATGGAGTGTAACACATGGAAGGATTCCTTAATTGGTCACTTACTTCTCACATAGTGGATTCATAAGAAGTAAGATTCCAACCTCCTATCATAAGAGGTGTTTGAAGGCTATGACTCCTACCAAATGAAGAGGGATAAGAAGGAGGCATCATGCCCCTAGACCCAAAACCTATATTTGCATAAGGAGGTGAGACAGAGGATGGAAAGTGCGAAGACATATCAAGCATAACATGAGAAAAATGATTAGAGACACAAGGCATGGACTGAGTATTATAATTCTGCATACCATAATGCAAAGCGGAAGGATCCATCCCCGTGAAATGAGTGGACATGATGGGGGGGGTAGAAGTAAATGAGGGAGCAAAAGGAACTCCATTGTCCATGATAATGAAGAATTAGTATAGACTCCTAAGGTCAACTAGTAGTCAAAGAGCATACCAAAAATTCAAACGACCAATATGCATGAAAACGGGCTAAAGTGGCTGAGTGGCCTCCCTCGCTAAAGAAGGTATGCCTCGTCTAGGAGAGACCTAAGACTCCCTGCTAAATTTTGGAGGTTACAAAATTAGTTATAAGGGCCCTCATAGGATTAACAACCAGTCGGTTAGATTCCCCCAGAGAGGTAATCTTCCATAAAGGTTGTGTGTTTTCTGACCCCTATCTGACTCAGGATACAAGCAGAATAACCCTTGCAAGTAACCTATGAGAAACCTAAGTCAAAAAACTAATCAATCATTGTATAACTAATGCACAAGTGAACAGTCGTAAGTCTAGATTACCGTATGGGTAGGGTAACGAAGCTCGAAACCTTGAAAGTACTGCCTCTCACAGAGGTACGGATACTAGCAAGATCCCCAAATATGAATAAATCCACAAAAATGTCTTTGATGTTAGGTGAGTATCCAGGGGTTATTCCTTCAACAAACTTTGCGAGACCTCTTTCTTAACTCCAATGTGAGCAGAGCCTTCTGATATTACCAATTATACAATGGATTTCTCAACTCCCTGTCTCAGACACATATGTTGATTTAATTTCCTTGGATAAGTTTACTCACAAAATCCTATTCCAAGGCACTAAATCTTAGGCTAGTTTGTGCACCCTAAACAATAAAATCATTACTAATCAATTTTATCTTAAAGCGTAAATTTTATTGGTCATGGTTACTCAAAAAGGTATGGAAATGTAACTCATGGTGTTATGACTTTGCATGAAAATAAAAATAGATATAATGCAAAGCCTAACTTTAACTTTTCAGTGAATGATATGCTAAATAAAAAAAGTGCAATATTCAATTTTAACTCTGCAACTCAGAAGTAAAATGCAATCTTTTGCTAAATGTGCTAAGCTAATGATAAAGGTTCCATGACAAAAATACCAACCAATGCAAAATACCTATATATATTTTTTGTATTTTCAATGTATTAAAAAGAAAATGCATGGACTGATAAGAGACTTGATATATAACTTCTACTGTGTATACAAGCAATCACTCGAGAAAAATACCAAGAAGCTAAGCAGACAACCAAATTACCAAGGACAAATAAAAAATGGAAAACAAAGAAAAAGACGTCGCCCAAAAATTCAACTCCAAACAGGTTTCTTGTCATCCCAGATAATCTCAACAGGCACCACAGAGACCTAAGAAGGGTCAATGATCCTCAAAACTACCCAGTAGACACTAAACCGAGCAAGAAAGAAAGGGGAAGTGGTATACGTGATTGTTCAAGAGAAAAGGGCATATATACGCCTCTTGTAGTGGGACAACAAGTGTGTATACGCGGTTGTCAAGGAAAAAAGGGCATATATCTTTTAAAACAAGGTTAGGCAAGTGTAAAATAATGAAAAACTCAGACCCAGAGTGAACAAACTCTATCCAACTATGATACGACAAGAAACACAAAGGAAAAAAACCAAGGTAAGAAGAAAAAATACTTCAACCCTTAGAAGGAATATTTATCCCTAGTGGAGTCTCCAATTTTGTTACAAAGGAAAAACTCTCTATGGCCAAGGGTAAACCACAACAAATAGGTATGACTGCAGAAATCAACTCAATTCCAACATGTGATATATAAAATAATGTGCAACACGAGGAAGAATCCTTCCTCAATCCAATTGTTTGATGTCATTCCATCGTTGAGCACTTTTACCCAAAGCTTTACACCTGCAAGAAGTTCTCAACAAACAAGCGATGCAAGTATATAGTGACAATGAGTTAGTGCATCAGATAACAAAATCCATTAATAAACATTACAAACATGCCCATGGATAATAATCATATATTTGCAAGATATTGATAGGACGGGAAAGGAGTATTTCTATTAATAATTGACCAACGGAAGTATCAACATTACAGACTTCGGTGTCGGCACGGTTCGAAACCAAGAAACCAAGTTCCTTCCAACTGGGTCTCCACCACTTCAATCCTCCACCAAAGGAAAGCTCATAGCAAAGAGGTAATGAGGTCCTCTCAACAATAAGGAAAGAGCTTGGGGGTTGAAAACTGTGTTCAAACTTGAGGGACAAAGGGATGTAGACTCAATATGAAGTAATTTCTCCAGAGTAACTTTTCTCTCAAAGTTGAATGCTTTATCCTCCTTTTCCATAGCTCGAAATTGTGATCTTATAGCCTCCAGAATGCAACTGAAGGGTCGAGTCAGAACATTTCCATTATATCGACGGCCAAAGATTAGAGATCTTTTGTCGTGACATGGAAACCTGACCTCATTTTGTATTTTCTGGCACAAATCCTGATATATGCAAGCTGTAGTGGAGCAACAAGCGTATACACATATTGCAAAGTAGTTAGGGAGTGTATATGTGGAAAAATATATATTTTTTGCTCTGGATTTATCAAAAAGGGGGTGATAAGTTTACATAGGGAAATGGAAAAAGGCCCTCTGTGCAAGATAGCATTGGTGAGGTAAATCTTGCATTAACACCCACACTTTGTAATACTGCTTTGATCAAAGGTTCAATAACAAATATATGCATGTCATAGGGTTCATTCCTTACTATACCCCCACCCTTGTGAGACTTCTTCTACTGTGGATTATCCATTTGTTGTTATAGGAAGAAAACTAAGACAACAATCTGAGTGATGCAAGAGGAAAAATAGAAGGACATAGGTCTTAGGTTCTGGAGGGATAATCTTTTTCAGAGCTGGCTTATCTCTAGGGTTTTAATTTTATTCAACCAATTGGACCCCTAGGCTTATGAAAGAGCAAATGATAGATATGAAATGGAAGAATACCACACAAGAACAATGGAGATGCAAGTAGGAAGCTTGCTGCAAAGGATTTTGTTTGATTCCTCACCCCCACTTTTACAACATCATCACAACTTTATCAACAAAGCTCTTTTCAATTTCCAACATAGATAGACTTTAGATTTAAAATTAAAATGGAAATATTAATAGTAACCAGTTGGTATAGGTTTTGAGGTAAGTGGATAATAGTGTGAGTTGTTGTACAGGGTTTTCAATGGATTTTGTTGGATTACTGAGAGGGGGGTGAATCGGTAATAGAGGAATTTAATCTTTTTAACCATAAAATGCAAGTGTTATATCATTGTATCATTATCATCCAATAGTTTCATAGTAAATAAATAATGAACAAATGAGAAATCATACACATACACAATAAACTAGTGTTTTTACGTGGAAACCCAAAGCAGGAGAAAACCACATAATGATTTTTCTTATATGTCTTTAAGAATTACATTCATTTGAAGCACCAACTTCCATTTTTTTCCAACTGCAACTTGAAGGAGGCTCCAACCCCCTAGTTTCTCAGGCTACAACCTAAGGGAAGTTCCAACTCCCAAATTCTCTGGATACAACTAGAAGGAGGCTACAACCCCCTATGTTCTTTGGTTACAACTAGAAGGTGGATACAACCACGTATCATTTCCCTATCCAACCTCCTTGAAATATAAGTAGAATGATGGAATCACTGTCACACTATCACTATGAGATATCTTGTTGTAAACCTGTACCAATCAACCTACACCAAACAACTTGTAACAACTTGTACCAATAACCTGTGCCAACATGCACCATACATCAACTTGTACCTCAACCTGTACCATAAACAAGTGCATCAAACATGTACCATACATCAACCTATACCTCAACCTTGTAATGTTCCTAACTTGGATAATCTAGGAAATGCTGCTAATGTGTGTGTAGGATCAAAGGTTTACAACATATAAATGATCATACAAATAATAAATGCGACAATGGATTGCAAAGTTTGTATTATAATATCTCTTTGGATTAAAAAATGGCCGAATGTCGCTGAATAAACTAAGAATACTCGACTAGATCAACATACAAAGGATCTTAGCTGGAATACAAATAAGCAACTGCAGCTGAATAAAATAACAACATTTGGCTAGATCAAAAGAGAAAAATGATCTTATCCAAAATACAAATAAGAAACTAAAATATAATACCCAGAATATGGGAGCACTACAGAATCAATGAAGAATGATGGAAGACCTGGATGATGTTCCCGGTGACTAGGGTGTGTCTTTCAACACCGAAATCAGTCAACTGGTGTCTTCCTCCTGGAATACACTGAACTATCTCTCCTGAGATGCGACTCTTCTCCTCAATGAAAAGTCATAATCTACATAATGATGAATTAGGTCGTTGACCCTTCCTTTATAGCTTTCCAAAACCCTAAATCATGTTGAAACCCTAATTCACTGTTGACTTCCAAAACCCTAAATCACTGCTGAAACCATAATTCACTGTTGACTTCTATTTTTAGCTCATAATGACTTAAAATTGATGTTAACCCTTTTTAGCTCAATGTCACTTTCTGAATATGACACCTGTGACTGGAGTGACCTCTAGTAACCCTTTTACCCCTCTTTGGCCCTGGCTATAGTCTAACAAGGAAGTTTATACCATTAAGCCTCCTCTCTGGAGATCCTATTTGGAGAGGGACATTACACTCCTCCCTTCCCAAAATTTCTTGTCCTCAAGCAATACCAGTCCAGAGTGATGCGACAACTTCTCGCTCTCCCAAGTAGCGTCATCTACTGGAAGCCCTCTCCATGTAATCAAACACTCTCTGATGACCCTACTCCTTAGTTTCTGCTCCCAAAACTCCAAAACCTCCTCCAGAACTAACTCCAACTGTCCCTCCTCATCCAACAGGGGAAGCTCCTCTGATGTGATAATGAATTGTCCCACTGCCTTTTTAGGCAAGACAGGTGGAACACATTATGAATCTTTCTCCCCTATGGAAGATCTAGCTCGTAAGCAACCTCTCCTAATCGACGCATGGTCCTGTAAGGACCATAAAATATGGGCTTGAGATTCTCAGCCCCAGTCTTCTTCAGAGATGACTATCTGTAGGGTTGGAGTCTCAAGAAAACCAAATCTCCAACCTCAAAGTTGTGCTCACTTCTATGCCTATCCGCACTTATCTTCTGTCAGTTTTGCGTCATCTACAGGTTCTCTTTCAACAACTTAAGAATCTTCTGACTCTCTATGATCCAATATTTGGCCTTGGGAGCTCTGCTCCCCTCGAATACCAAGTCTACCAAAGTGGGAGCATCATATCCGTACAATGATCGAAAGGATGTCATACCAATGGACATGTGGAAGGTGGTGTTGTAGCAATGTTCTCCTAAATGTAACCACTTTACCCAAATTCTCTTTTGTCCTCCTACATAGTTCCTCAAATACCCTTCAAACCACTTGTTGACAATCTCAGTTTTCCCATCTGTCTAAGGGTGATAGTTGGTGCTAGGTGTCAACTCTAACCCCACCAACCGAAACAACTCTCTCCAAAATGTCCCTATGAACCGACTGTCCCTGTCACTGACGATGTTCTTCGACAACCCATGAAGTCTGAAGACCTCCTTGATGAAACACGTGGCTACCTAAACTAAATTGTACTCTATCAGTATATTGTATAAGTGAGAAAACTTAGTCAATCTGTCGACCACTACATAGATACAATCCTTACCCTGGACCTTGGGTAGACCTGTGATGAATTCCATAGATACACTCTCCCATTTCTTCTCTGGAATGGGGAGTGGTTGAAGTAGCCCTGCTGGAAGAGCATGCTCTGACTTGTTCTGCTAGCAGGTCACGCACTCACTGATGTGTCTCATAACTTCTTATTTGAGGCCCTTCCATGAGAACATCTCTTTGATCTGTCTATAGGTTTTGAAAAACCCCTGATGGCCTCCTAGAGGTGAATCATGAACTGCGGTGAGGATCTTCTTCTTAAGCCTTGAATCTGGCACCAAGTAGACTCTATCCTTGTAAAATATGACATCGTCAATGACCCTATACTAGTCATCATGTATCTTCCCATCCATCACCTCACAAGTGAACTTGTTCTTGGAATATTCCACTAACAAGTGGGATTTCCAATCTACTAAAATCTCCATCAAAGAACGTGTCGCAGGTCTCCTCGATAGTGCATCAGCCACAATGTTCTTCTTCCCCTTGACATACTCTATGCCAAAGTCAAATTCCTATACCTTTGTCACCCATTTCTATTAGCACTCACTGAGGTCCTTCTCCTTAAGGAAATACTTCAAACTGTTGTGACCGGTCTTGACCACGAATTTCCTGCCCACCAACTATTGTCTAAACTTGGTCAAGGCATGCATGATTGCCAACATTTCCTTGTAATAAATGGAGTACAACCTCTCAGGTTAACTAAGCTTCTAGCTCTCGAATACAATGGGGTGTCCTCTCTGCATAAAAACTGCACCAATCCCTTTGTCGGATGCGTCACACTCTAGTACAAATGGAAAGGTGAAGTCTGGTAGTTCCAACACTGGACAAGTGTCCATGACTTCCTTCATGTGATCAAAGGCTTCATGTGATTTCTCGGTCCATATGAAGGCCCATGCTTGGTAAGATCTGTCAGCGGTGCTCCAAGCTGAGTAAAACCCTGGATGAACCACCTGTAATAGTTGCACAACCCAAAGAAGCTCCTCAATTCTATCATGTTCTTAGGAGTCGGCCAATCCAGAATGGCCCTGATATTCTCTTGGTGCACCTATACCCCCTGTGCACTGATGACGTGTCCTAAGTAAAGCAGCCCTGTCATACCGAACTTGCACTTGGACTCTTTGGCATATAATGAATCTACCTCCATGATGCTCAATACCTCATCCAGGTGCCTCATATGCTCTTTCCATGACCGGCTATAGATCAAGATGTCGTTGAAGAAAACCAAGACTGATTTCCTTAACTGATCCCTGAATATATGGTTCATGCAAGACTTAAATGTAGCAGGTGCATTGGTTAGCTGAAATGGCATAACCAAGAACTCAAAGTGTCCAAAATGACATCGAAATGCCGTCTTCTCCATGTCCTGCTCTCGGATGTTGATCTGATGATATCTAGAGCATAGCTCAATTTTTGAGAAGAAAACTGCCCCATGCAGTTCATCCATCAAATTGTCAATGCATGGGATAGGATACCGGTTCTTGATGGTTTTCTTGTTCAAGGCTCGGTAATCAATGCACATCCTCATGGTGCCATCCTTCTTCAGAACTAATACAACTAAAGAAGAAAATGGGTTGTTGTTCGGTCTGATGTGTCTCATCGCCAAAAATTCCTTCATTGCCTTCTCTATCTCATCCTTGAACCTCCTAGGATGATGATAAGGGGGGGTGATCATATGTTTTTCCCCCTCCTCCAACTCAATGGTGTGCTCAAACCCCCTATCAAGTGGTCTCCCTGGTGGAATTGCCCCAAAGACCTATTGATGTCATCCCAATAAATTCTTGATCTATGTATGGTATTTTTGTCGACCTTCCAAATCCTTTTGAGTAGTGATCAAGCATTCTGTGGCATATGATACCTCCCCATGTCTAAATATCCTCTCCATCCTCTTGGCTAAAACTATCCTGGGTTCTCTTGTCGACATACCTCTTAGAACAACCTTCTTCCCATCCTAATCTATGAATCCCATTTCCAAGGTTTGGTAGTTGGTAGTGATTTTTCCCAAGGTGATCATCCACTGAACTCCTAACACCACATTTGTGTATGATAGGTCAACCACATAAAAAGTGTCTCTCATTGTGTAGTTGCCTAAATTCATCTCTAAGTTTGGAACTCTGTCTAGACACTCCATTGTGTTGCCATCTGCTACCACAACATCAAACCCCTCAAACTCCTCTGTCTAAAGTGCCTGTCTCGATACTAGTGAAGTGTCGATGAAGTTGTGGGTAGCCCCACCATCTATCAAGATGATTTCCCATTGTCCCTGAATAATCCCTCTGATACAGAGGGTATCATACCTGGGAACACTAGAAAAGGTTGCTATGACACCTCCCTTTGTTGGTTTCCTCCTATTAGCCTGTTCTGGCGGTTATGGGACTACTAGAGGATGGGCTCCTTCTGGTGTCAGTAGTCTACAGGGAGCCTGCTCCTCTACTGGTGCTGACTCCTCCTATGAACTAGTGGATCCACTGTCCTGCTCCTCCTCCTCATTGTCCACGTTGTCTGCTGCTACCTCAATATAATGAAACTCTCCCTTGCCCATGCACCTGTGGCCTAGGACCCAAGGATCTCTGCAGCTGAATAAAAGCTTCTTCCTCATAAGCTCTCACCTAGTCTCATCATCCAACTTCTCCTTTCCCTTCCATTATCTCTAGAATGGCTTCATGTATCGATCCCTTTGGGGCATAGATGGTTTGGAGAAAGTTTTAGTCTTTTGCACTGAATCTGCCAAATCTTGAGTGAGAAGGATGGCATCCTACAAAGTGGGAGGCATGTATGCTTTCACCCATCCTCTCAAAGGCTCTGTGAGTCCTTCCTTGAATAGCATGATCATCCTGGGCTTTGATATATCTGTCACTACCATGGCTACCCATTGAAACTCTGTGATGAACGCCTCTGTTGTGCTAGTTTGTCTCAACTGGGCTATATCCTTGAAGTGTATTTTGGGATCCTTCCTGTCAAACCTGTCCATGAGCCTATCTGTAAACTCCCTATAGGAGGTGATGCGACTATGACCCAATGTCACCAGTCCATGATACCACCACTCGTGTGCCTCACCCTCCAAGTATAAGGTCGTGAAACTGATGGCCTCTTTTGTGGTCATCTGGTTGAGCTTGTAATACATGTCTAGCTTCTGTACCCAAGCTCTGGCGGTGTATTTGGACAATCTGTCGAAAGAAGGGATGGTGAGTTTCCCCACTTTTCGGATGAAATCGAGGTTATGCCCCTGCTGTTGTTGTGGTCCTCCCCTCTATGACTCTCTGGGGTGGTTCCTGAGTCTGAGTCCATAGTACTCGACTAAGTTCATGTCCTGATGGAAGTCATGAACCAATGCTGCGTACTCCTTCCTATACTCTGCAATGTCATCGGCATGAGTGGGTGGCCTCTGTGCTATCAATGGCGGTGCTGCTAATGGGGGTGCCCTTTAGAAACTGGGAAACAAGGGTCTGAGAATCCTACTCGCAGAGGTGTATGTCTGAGAGTGTGACTGGGGTCTACTGCCTACTCCTAATTTTCCCTGTGATGCATGCGGGACTTGTGTGTCTTGGGTGCCCACTCTAGCCAATCTATCAACCACCTGTGCCAAGGACTGAGACATGGTCTGTTGACTAGCTAACATATTGTTGATAACCTCCATGAAAGCTACCTCTGTGATTTGGATTTATGTAGGAACACAATGAAATATAGAAATACACATAAACACAGAGATGCAGCAGAAATAAGACTTCATTTCATTAATAACAAATGACTGAAATATGCTTACAGACAGAATGGAAATAAACTAGCTAGGGCGCTAGTAGCTTATCTCT
>JASDQU010585430.1:32446-42990 GCA_032191745.1 Picea mariana
CACTAGTAGTGGAAAACCATGAGGATGCCAAGTTTTTGATAGATAACAACTTTAGCATGCAATATGAGCAGTGTGTTGAAGCACTTAGCTAGGAAAACCTTTGATTGCAATACGATGGAACAATTCAAGAAATGGTTCATGAGTTTGAGCACCTGTTGAGTGTGATTCATCATTGTAAAGACCAACAAGATGAAAGTAATGAAGAAAATTTTCTTTGTAATTTTTAGTAGGGTCTATGTGAACTAGAATTGAAGGATATTATAGGAGAGTGGTTAACCATTTCAAATAAAGTGTTCAATAAATTTGCAATGAGACAGACTCAAAAAAACTTGAGAAAAATGAAGGTTTTGGTAGAACCTTTTCCAACCATAGAAGAAATTGGGCAACTTTTGAGTGCCTTAGAGGAATGAAACACTAATTTAAATGACCAAGCAATAGTTGTAGAAAACACATCAACAGATTTGGAACATGTTGAAGTGTTGGAGACATAGTGGTGTGGTGTTACACCCAACCAACAGTTGGTTAGCCAAGTTGCTAAGTATATTAAGGTAGTTCTTGATGAAGCATTTAAGGTGCCACATGAGTTTTTGGATGAACTTGGTTGTTTTACAGTAGATGAGGAAGTTTATGGTGAATAATAAAATAGTGCCAACAACCATGAAAGTGTGTACATCATATGACAGAAGTGCCAGAATTGAGCATCAAGCAAAATCAAATAATTTTGGAATGAGTTTCAACTTTCAAAAGAGAGAAGATGCCACACAACTAGTTTGATGGATGTGAAAAAGAGAATACCTTGTTCTATGAAAAATAGACTATAATTGATCCAGGTGCATATAGGTGGCCACCCACCTATTCCAACTGGCTCAAAACAGTCTTTTGGCAATTTACTATTTTTAACAGATTTTCGGTTCCTAAATTTCTAGGGCCATTTTGAGGGCCTAAATGACGTTTTTTCACGATCGGGAACCTCACTGATAGCTCAAATTTTTTATTAAGCCCCCAAAATGAATCTCCTTGTCAATACCTTTCCAACGAGCTATCGTGTGCCCAAAACAAAGATCGTATGCCAAAGTTACGCCCTCGGGAAGTTGATACACCAAACTACCCAAAACGGGGTCCACAAAACTGTTGGATTTTCATCTTCCGGGGTTAGGGTGTTGGATTTTATTTATGTTAAAAAGGACATTGGAGACTCATTGTAATAATCATCTTCTTTTGAATGTGAGTAGTCATCACATCTCTTCTCATAGATAATCTTCCACCATTCTAGCGCGCCTTTCACTCTGTATTTCTACAGTTTTGTACATTTCGCTCATTAATAGAAATTGTGTATTACTATATATGTGTGCCTCTTGTTATATATCCGATATATCACTGTTATATTATTGTCTCTCTTGCAATATCTTTGTATATTTCTGTGTTATATATCTACTCTCATTTCACATCGAAAATAATCTGCATCAGTGGTATCATAGCAGACTACTTTTGATCATTTTTTTCAGTGCATGTCCCCGACGAGGTCCGAGTATAGCAAGTTGGGTCTCGAGCTTGTCTCTTTTGAGAAAAATCATTCTCGTATGCCCAAGAAAAAATCCATGGAGGAAGAAAATAAAAATGACAAAGCATAAGATTTTATTAATTTGTAGCTTGAGCATACTCTCACGCAACAGAGGGATGAAATGATGGAGAATTTTTCCCACATACTTCAATGCATGTCGATAACAAGAAGCGTGTATTCATCAAGTGACCACTTTGAAGGCACCTCATCTTTCAAGTTACAAGTTAATTTTGATATTCCCATATTTGAAGGACAAATAGATGTGGATGCCCTAGAAAAATGGTTAAATCTACTAGAAGTTTATTTCTTTGTTTACAATTTCTCCGACAGGGAAAAGATCACCTTCGCACTCTTTAAGGCTCTCCCTTATGTCAAACATTGGTGGGAAAATTACTGGAATAAAGTTCCACAGAGGAGTCTGGAATATATGGGGCCGAGCCCACTTGGGATTTTTTTGTGGATGCGGTCAACGAACAATATTACCCTGTTGGTAACTATGACGACCAATACATGAGATGGACCACATTGCGGTAAGAGAGGGGCCAAATAGTGCCAGAGTTCACAAATGATTTCCATACCTTGTGCACCAATTTGGGTATCAAAGACTTCGAGCAGAATCTGGTTCTGAAATACCGTGGGGCTCTATATAGGTACATCCAAACCGAAATGGATTTCCTAGCCATCTCATCACTAGGAGATTTCTATTGATATGTTGTCAAAATCAAGCAAAAAATTAGGTACCAGAACAAACGGGAGTTCGAGTATGCAAATCCACAACAACCAAAGTATGGTAAAGACGACCCTAACAAATAGCCTCCCGAAAACTAGTCTAAAACACAAGGAAAGAAGGGTCACAGGAAGACTAAGAAGGACACTGGAAAGTGGTGTGATTTCCACAAAATCCCCTGGAACAACATTGATGAATGTCACTCAAAATAACCATTGGTGGCTGAGATAAAAGAAAAGGAGTCAAACTCCGATTCAGAAAATAATGAGAGAAGATAGATCATTGATGCAGACCCCACTCCTACTGTCATGACCACAAAAATTCAACCAGAAGAACCAACAGATCCTAAAGAGGGGGAGGGTCTCTTTCATTCACAGATGTGGGTGAAGGGGACCCCGTTGCATTTCATTGTTGATAGCGAAAGCCAGAACCATCGGGTGGCTTCGCCAGAGACGATATCTTTGTGTCAACCAATAATGTCGATTGTCATACAACATCCAACCATTCAAGGATGATGTATTATGTGATGTTTCCCCACTGGATGTTTGTGATGTTCTTTTGGGTTGGGCATATATGTGGAAGCTCCATGTTATTTATGAGTCTTGAACCCATAGTGTTATTGTTACTTTGCGGGCTCATCTCTACAGGATGCCATAGGTAGTTCCAACTACTGTTCCACCTAAACAGTGTTGCAAGGTAGTATCTCATATTACAAAATTCAGCTTCTTCACAATTTGTTCAAAAGGTGAACATAAGGACACTGCAACCACTACAACCTCAGTCCAAGAACCTTCTATACAGAAGAAGCAGGTCAATAATATTTAAGAAAAGCACAAAGATTCCTTCTGCACACATTCATCTCATCAGGTTCTCAACAACCTTCCACAAACCAAGCAATGCAACTTCTCTAACAAGGCAAGCAACTCACCAAGGTTCAGATTCAACAAGCGCTTTCCCCTCTCCCCTGAGAACTCAACTCAATGGAGACAATTCCTTCCTAAGGATGGAGGATTGATCCAGGTGGATATCGGTGGAAACCCACCTATTCGAACTAGCTCAAAACAATCTTCTGACAATTTACTATTTTTAGTAGTTTTCTGGTTCCGAAACTTCTGGGGCCATTTTGAGGGCCTAAATGAAGTTTTTTCGTGACCGGGCACCTCAATGGACGCCAAAGTCTTTGATTGAGCCCCCAAAATGAATATCCTCATTGATACCTTTCCATCGAGTTATCGTGCACCCCAAACATAGATCGTATGCCAAATTTACGGCCCCGGGAAGTTGATACACCAAACTACCCAAAACGGGGTCCACAAAAACTATTGGAATTTCATCTTTCAGGGTTAGGGTTTTGGATTTTGTTTATGTTAAAAAGGTATTTGGAGCCTCATTTTAATAATCATCTTATTGTGAATGAGTATCCATCACATCTCTTCTCATAGATAAGCTGCCACCATTCTAGCGAGTCTTTCACTCTGTATTTCTACAGTTTTGTACATTTCACTCATTAATAAAAATTGTGTATTACTGTATATATGTGCTTCTTGTTATATATCATATATATATTTGTTATATTATTGACTCTCTTAAAATATCTCTGTATATTTTCGTGTTATATCTCCGCTCTCATTTCGTGCTGAAAATAATCTGGATCAATAATGCATACCCTGTCATGTTGAGCCTTTACTGTTGTCAAAGTATCAATAGGTTGTAGTCCACTAAATTTTGCATGAACCATTGGCACAAAATCTAGAGCATATGCAAATGCGCGAACTTCATACTGTAGTAAATAAAAAGAGAATTATATTTAGTTTTTAGTAAAAACCAAAAAATACTTTTAAGACATGTCAATAAATCCTAATGGAAATTAAAACCGACAAGATTGCAAATAGTAAACATCAATGACATTCTTTTTTGAAAAATCCATATGAGAGGATATTAAATAGTGACACACACACACACACACATCTCAGATGTGGCGACTTGAATAAACTCCTCTTGGTTTTGAGAATAATTTATTGGATCTGTCTGATCTTGGAGCAAACCTCCCTTGATCTGAAGGAGCAACAACGAAGTCAACAATGACTATGTTGTTGCTTCGTTGGATCGAGAGAGGTTTTCTCCAAGAATAAATAACTCCAATAATTTTTTCTTTACCGAACAAGGCCAACCACATGAAGGTAGAAGCTCCTATGGCCCCTTCCCCCCCCTCACATCACTCTCAATTCCCCAATACCCAATCTATATTCTACTAAAAAATATGCATTAAAAATATTCAAAATTGATTAAAAAAAAAATGAATGTAAATCTATAAATGAGGTTTATCATTCAAAGGCATATGTCATAAAAAATGGGTTTTATAAATGAGATTTATCATTCAAAATATGTTCCAAATATACTATCTATATAATGTACATCGATATGTCTTATAAAATTATTATACATCATCATTTTCTTTTAGTCTTGTTTTGTATTTTCTAGTTCTTAAGTAATTCATCAACCTCCATGTCTTTGTTTTATGGGTGCTGTTCAACAATTGATGTTTCTTTAGTTCTCTCATGTTGAGCACGCCTGGTCTCGTACCCATGGTGTGGAGGTTGTTGTGAGGGGCCATTGCCTACAAAAACAAAAAATATTAAATTTATATGGCCAATTTTTAAATATCATTGAAGTAGTTCATTAATATTAAAAAAAACCTCTGCATTGTAATTATTTACCTAGTCCACTAGTCGACACCATTCGAATGGATTCCCTGTACTCCTCATGTTCAGGCGAAGGAGGCTCAACTACGACATTCCCTGCCATTGAAACGACACAATTTATAAGTGCAAAACCGTAAATGTATAAGTGATAAAAATTAGAAGTACAAAATTATTAAGTGCATGATTAATATACAACCATTTTACCATCGCGGGCCTCAGTAATAGTAAGATCGTAGAGCTGCACCCCACTAGGATGGGGTTGCTTGGGAGCACCATATTCTGGCCACGCTGCAATATCAACGCACTATTATCCAGTACTAATGGTTTCATTGATAGTGTTTCTCCCCTGATTAAAAATAATAGTACATTAAAGTTATGAACGATATCAAACATTTACATATTTGATAACTGATGAAAGGTTAATGTGAACTAATTTTTATTTACCTTATCCTGCAAACTGGATCTTGGGGTCCTCCCCATGCTTTTCCTACAATCAATGATAGCTTGATAGCCATACTAGTAACCAATTTGGAGGTCTTCCTCCGTGGTTTCAGTTCCGAAGTTGTCTCCCTACATTGCATAAGAGTATGTATTTTTAATGTTATTGGCTTCAATTACCTGAAAGTTGTAAGGCGATACAAATAATATTGTTAAGATGTTTGAGTACTTACGATTCGTGATTATAATTTCAAGTAGCCGCCCTAGCCTAGCTTGTGTTGGCCATGTTTGGAAATCCTTGCTTTGGTTTCCTTCGAAGTGTCAGACAACCTATCATCAAAAGTTTCAAGCATGTTATATACCACACTTTTATTTAGATCTAAAAAAAATTAAAGGTATTGAAATCAAAATATTGTAATTTACCTTAGGGTACTAGTTATTTTTTCTCCTGTTTTTCTCAATATCTTTTCTTTTGCATCATCAATGATCGCCTTCCACTCCCTCTCTGGAATCGAGGGAGGATTCTCATATCTAGGGTTTCCTACCAAGTTTCGTCTATAAACATCCAACGTATATTTTAAATATTCGTCTCTTGCAAAGGAGATTGTTTTTTTTTATTGAAGGTGTCTACTCCAAATAGGCCTTTGAGATAATCCATAAGTTCTTTTTTGAGGTTGGAATTATGGAAATTCCACCTCGTGCGTATGGTTTCCCCAAAAATTAGCAAGGCCTTGCTCTCTAGGTGCCTATAAAAATGGTCATTTTCTACACACAAAAAGATATGATTATTAATTTAAAAATAACAATCTAAATGATTTATGTTTGAGATAGACAACATGAAACAATTAAAATATGAAAAACTACCTGGGAGTCTTATTTGTTTTAACAGGATCCCATTATCGTCGACCAAAAATGTGCACCAAAGGGTCCACGTGCTGGTAATACGTTTAGCTCCAAGAAATGCAACCATATCAACCACATCATCAACCTCATATTTGTCACCACCTCTAGAGCCTGACCGTTGTGTGGTTGCCTAGTGTTGCGTGTCATGGCACCCATCTAAAGGTGTGGAAGGTGGAGAAGTAAACAATACTCTAGCAGCTATATGACGACTCGTGTCAGGACTCTATGGTGTCTCTACAACACCACTAATACCAACACCGGGTTGAACATGCTCCAAAAATATCTATATAAGAAAGAAAATGTTTTTTTGTTAGATAATATAAAAGTTAAAAAACAGACTTTCATAATTGAACTTATGAGTACATAAAAAAAAATCACTTGAAATTGTGGTTATTACCTTATATGTCTTAAGTTGTGTCATAAGTAGATTGATCCTTTATAGGACGTTAGGAGTTTGATCCGCACGGTCTAACAAGCGAGCAAGTTCCTTGTTCGCTTTAATGAATTTTTTTTTAATCATTACCATCGGATCAGGGGATGAATACAACCCCTCCTCCTCAGTAGAATCATGATCATCATGGCCTGCAGAGTACATATAATTTCAACAAAATCAATATTATTTCAATTATATAAACAAATGAAATAATTGATCGCCACACAAATAAAATTCTATAAACCAATAATAAAATTCACGTAAAATGAAAGTTGAATTTGTTAATCGTTTACATGTTCTGCGGTTGGCCCTTTTCCACGATCATCCTGCCACATTATAATATAATTAGAACCCTGAAATATTTTAAAAATTGTTAACGATAAAAAAAAAATTGATTTCCACCCAAACAAAATTATATAAATAAATAATAAAATTCGCATTAAATGTAAATTGAAATTTTTAATCGTTTACATTTTCTGCGGCTGGCACTTTTCCACGATCAACCTCCCACATTATTATAAAATTGGGACAGTGAAATATTTAAAACATTGTTAAAGATAAAACAAAATATAATGCAATAAGTAGAGGTTGATTAAATAGGTGTTGTATAAGTACCCACACACTATTAGTCGATGTTTCTATTTGATTCAAATGGTAAACCACTAATAACTCTTCCCTGAGAGCTATATTTTTTATTGTGCATACGACTACCCGATTCCCTTTGTGTCGCTCATATATGCAATTTGGTTACTTGTTTGTTGTCCTGAGTCGTGTGTTGTTTATAAACCCTGTGATATTGCCGAAATATTTAGGCCTTCCATAAATATAGATA
The DNA here is from genome assembly GCA_032191745.1 of Picea mariana. Taxonomy (NCBI): domain Eukaryota; kingdom Viridiplantae; phylum Streptophyta; class Pinopsida; order Pinales; family Pinaceae; genus Picea; species Picea mariana. The sequence continues at coordinate 40,043 of JASDQU010585430.1, forward strand.
GTCACTCCCTTATTGTTATCGTTGTTTATTAGTTGTATATAATTTGCGGTGAGTGCATATCTCTGCATACTTCGCATGTACTAGACCAACCACATTCAATCGTTATAATTGTAACACAGTCTGACATAGTCCATCAATTTAGTTACTGTATTGTATTTTACAGTTATTCCATCCATGGAAAATAGCCCCAGGCCATGCAGAGAGGATGGTGCAATGTGATACATCATATTGTTGAAAATGAAGTCAGTGTTGAACAGATGCAGTTCCTTAGGTACCCATTGTTTCACCATATGCTTATACCTGAGTGGCACCTCTATGTCTCCTATGCTCTCATCATCAAAAGATCATGATCCTCCTTCGGCAAGAAAAAAATCTATGCATCTACGTAATTTTCTTCTGAACTTTACACCTCTGGTCCTTGTTCGTGTATCATATCTACTAGATGCAATCGCATTTCCCTTTATTTGTCCCAAGTTTCCATCACTCGAGGAAGAAATATTTGACATGTACCTTCAGTCAATCGAATCAGATATATAGTTAGCCAAAATTGTAAGAATATAGTGAGATATCTCAAATGATACAATGAAATCATCACCTCTCCTAATTGACTTAACCACATTGGAACTCTGCTAAGTGATTAAATAAGTTATTTTTTGTTTTCTATCAAAGGTCCTCTATTTCAAACTTATTTTTATAAGGGTCAAATTTCTCATTATCTACATTATTCTTAATGCAACGTTGGGTCATATTCTTTCTCTATATAATATCTAATATCAAATTGATGCTAAATGTTGCTCAACATCCTCATAAAGATGCCAAACATTAGCCTCTAAATGGTCATTGTCCAACTGCGGAGATTTAAGTGCAATGTTGATGATGTGGGTTGACACCTAGATTTGTTTCATTTCAAGAGATTCAAATACACACCCACAATATAAATCTATTAAGACTTCAAATCGATATCACAATATAATTTCACACATATTGTAGAATTTTATACATAGTTTATGGAAAATAGTTTATGCTCATCCATGGAAGGAATGGTTAGTGTCACTAGAAAACTGGTAAACTTGGAACTACGAATGATATATATGGCTTATATGTTGCAAACTTTGAAAACTTCTTGCAACATTGCAGATGAGTACCTCTCAAGGAAATTTGGCGAACCATACTTGACCAAAATCAAGAATCACTCCTCATCCTCAATAGCTAAATTTAGGAGCTTCCCTCAAGGTGGAAACCAAGGTGGAAGGTTTTCCCAATGACAACCACATGGATGCTTTCTGATGTGAAATTTAGTTTATGAAACTCGATTCCTATCACGAGGTTAAATAATATGAAACTGAAGACAATATTGTCGCAACAAAACTACATATGCATCGGGAAACTTTGCTAAGGTGAGATAACTTGTATGAAGTTGTTAAGACATTCAATTCCACCTAATTCATGACATGGGATGAATTCAAAACTACATAGTAATCCATGAATAAGATCATTACATGGTATCCTCCATAAATATTTTACTCAAAGGGGATATATAAGGGGATAAGAGGTCAAATGTGTATGCCTACATGGGAAATTAGTGAGAACTAGTATGTTCCTAAGCATGTCGCATTTAGCTTCCAACACCTCCATTTTTACTTCAGTTGCACCACTTGACTCATGATGACAACATTTTGGGATGTGCATTGGTGCTCATTTTCATGCACCTTTGAATTTACTGAGAATAAGGAGGTTCTATTACATTGGATTGATTTTTCAGGAAGTCTAGCACATATTCCAAATTAATACAAGAAAATACTTGAAGCTAGAGCACAAGCAGAATAAGGCTCATGTTATGACCCAAACCCAAAAGACCGAGCAAATTCCATAAATGAGTATAATCCCAAGGAAACTTGATAGAGGTTTCACCATCTCTCCAAATACCAAAAAATCAAATATCATATAGCCCAATAGAACCCAACTAGGAATTCAAATATAGATTCCACTTTCTCACCCAAGACCATTTCCAAGGAACATCTGGTTCCCTATTTAAAATAAACTCCAGAAGAATGAAATTCCAAGGAATTAACCAAAGGTTGAATGAATTTATTACCAGGTTGGATTTAGCCTAACCTTTGTTTCTCCCAATAGCTTGGCAGGCCTCTCCAGAATGACTATTTATTATCCCAAATTTCCAGTTCATTCTAATACCGAGACATTCAAAACCAGGAGCCAAGTTATTATCAAGCATGCAAATGAGGAATAATCTCATCCTTTCGAGCTCAGTCCCCTTGATTGTATACCACTGTAAATGAGTGAATGACTTGTGTATTTAGATTGCATTGATGGGCTCCCTCATTTCAAAATCTTAGAATATCTAGGGGATTTGATAATAGCTCTAATCCTAATTTTTTAGAGTACCAAGGTTATTTCCCTCGGGATTTAATAAAATCTCCCCCACTCATACCCCCCCTAAATAGTGTTATTATTACACACATTAGTTTATGTTTATTATATTGGGATGTATTTGGGTTACTTGGATTTCTTCTCTTAATATATAAGGATTTTGTGTAACTCATCATAATAATGCTTTGGGGAGCTATGCTCCACGTAGGTTTATCATGCTTTATTGTGTATTATGTTCATTACCATAGTTATGTCAAATTGTACCAATTTTTTTACATGTATATTCTTCTCTCTTTCCTCTTTCAAATTCATTTTGAATCACTTGAATTGGACCTTCTAGTCAAGATTTATGCCAATTTTAAGTTGACATGTTATTTTAGACCCTTTAACTAGAACTATGCAAGTTGACCTTTACTAGGAAACAACATCTTGTGAACACCCGAAAAAAACAACTTGTGAAGACTTGGTGGGTCTAAGTGGAGCACACCCATTTTGGCACACATGTTGAGGTGAACTAATATTATTTTATTATTATTTTTCATAACAGATTCACTTGTGGA
>JASDQU010585430.1:51243-69514 GCA_032191745.1 Picea mariana
AAACTAATTATAGTAGGATGATGTCAATCAATTGAAAACACAATATGAAATAGCATCATTCATATCCAAATCTTTTGCGATCAGTCACCATACAGTCAACAGACAGGCGCGATAAAATCGACATGATTCATAAATCCATACGAATTTTTACTAAATCAATTATAGAAGTGAAACCGAAACTTTAAACAGAATTCAATTCAAGCAGTAATGAAAATCGAATGAGCCACAATCAGTTATGCATGAACATGGAATTACTTCTTTTGGTTCAAACGACACAGACAACTAACTAATTCAAATCATTTTGCTCATAACTGATTCAGATCACACCATCGAAAATTGCATTACAAACAACAGCCTATTTTTAAAATATAACAAATTCAATCAGGGAATCGAACTAAAGATGGACAATGATATCTATTCGATGATCCATTAAATCACAATCAAATCCAATCGGATTTTAAGCCATAACAAAATAATACATCAAACCATATACAGTGCAGCACGCTTATGTAACAGAGCAGGGTGTCATATAAATGATCGAGAACTATACCATCACAGGTGCTGAGACTATGTCAATCTTGAATTGACAATAGCTGTAGCAGACTCACAATTTTTGAACAGGATTGTCCCGTCAGTTCGTGGTTTCTTGTCGTTGGATTGCTTCGTTGCATTCTGACCAGTGAGCTTTGCCACTTGGTTTTCCAAATCACGAATTTTGGATTGCAATGTTGGGACATCCAAATAGTATCTCTCTAACCACAGTCCACACTGATCGCAAGGTGATGTAACAGCCTGAACAGGAGGGGGTTCTGATGATTCCTCGAGAGTTTCACGCGGTGGTTCAATACCAGGGAATTCAGGGTCTTCACGCAGGTAAGGAGGTGAGTTTTCAACAAAATCGCAAGAAGTTTTTTCACACAAACCCATGGAGTAAGGGTATTCCTCGGCGAGAAACAAAATATAATGCAATAAGTAGAGGTTGATTAAAGAGGTGTTGCATAAGTACCCGCACACTAATAGTCGATGTTTCTATTTGATTCAAATGGTAATCCACTAATAACTCTTCCTCGAGAGATATCTTTTTTATTGCGCATAAGACTACCCGATTCCCTTTGCGTCGCTCATATATGCAATTTGGTTACTTGTTTGTTGTCCCGAGTCGTGTGTTGTTTATAAACCCTGCAATATTGCCAAAATATTTGGGCCTTCCATAAATATAGATAGTTGCTCCCTTATTGTTATCGTTGTTTATTAGTTGTATATAATTTGCGGTGAGTTCATATTTCTGCATACTTCGCATGTACTAGACCAACCACATTCAATCGTTATAATTGTAACACAGTCTGACATAGTCCATCAATTCAGTTACTGTATTGTATTTTACAGTTATTCCATCCATGGAAAATAGCCCCAGGCCATGCAGAGAGGATGGTGCAATGTGATACATCATATTGTTGAAAATGAAGTCAGTGTTTAACGGATGAAGTTCCTTAGGTACCCATTGTTTCACCATATGCTTATACCTGAGTCTCACCTCCATGTCTCCTATGCTCTCATCATCAAAAGATCATGATCCTCCTTCGACAAGAAAAAATTCTATGCATCTACATAATTTTCTTCTGAACTTTACACCTCTGGTCCTTGTTCGTGTATCATATCTACTAGATGCAGTTGCATTTCCCTTTATTTGTCCCGAGTTTCCATCACTCGAGGAAGAAATATTTGACAGGTACCTTCAGTCAATCGAATCAGATATATAGTTAGCCAGGATTGTAAGAATATAGTGAGATATCTAAAATGATACAATGAAATCATCACCTCTCCTAATTGAATTAACCACATTGGAACTCTGCTAAGTGATTAAATAAGTTATTTTTTGTTTGCTATCAAAGGTCCTCTATTTCAAACTTAGTTTTATAAGGGTCACATTTCTCATTATCTACATTATTCTTAATGCAACATTGGGGCATATTCTTTCTCTATATAATATCTAATATCAAATTGATGCTAAATGTTGCTCAACATCCTCATAAAGATGCCAAACATTAGCCTCTAAATGGTCATTGTCCAACTGCAGAGATTTAAGTGCAATGTTGATGATGTGGGTTGACACCTCGATTTGTTTCATTTCAAGAGATTCAAATACACACCCACAATATAAATCTATTAAGACTTCAAATCGATATCGCAATATCATTTCACACATATTGTAGGATTTTATACATAGTTTATGGAAAATAGTTTATGCTCATCCATGGAAGGAATGGTCAGTGTCACTAGAAAAGTGGTAAACTTGGAACTGCGAATGATATATATGGCTTATATGTTGCAAACTTTGAAAACTTCTTGCAACATTGCAGATGAGTACCTCTCAAGGAAATTTGGCGAACCATACTTAACCAAAATCAAGAATCACTCCTCATCCTTAATAGCTAAATTTAGGAGCTTCCCTCAAGGTGGAAACCAAGGTGGAAGGTTTTCCCAATGACAACCACATGGATTCTTTCTGACGTGAAATTTAGTTTATGAAAATCGATTCCTATCATGAGGTTAAATAATATGAAACTGAAGACAATATTGTCTCAACAAAACTACATATGCATCGGGAAACTTTTCTAAGGTGAGATAACTTATATGAAGTTGTTAAGACATTCAATGCCACCTAATTCATGACATGGGATGAATTCAAAACTACATAGTAATCCATGAATAAGATCATTACATGGTATCCTCCATAAATATTTTACTCAAAGGGGATATGTAAGGGGATAAGAGGTCAAATGTGTATTCCTACATGGGAAATTAGTGAGAACTAGTATGTTCCTAAGCATGTCGCATTTAGCTTCCAACACCTCTATTTTTACTTCTGTTGCACCACTTGACTCATGATGACAACATTTTGGGATGTGCATTGGTGCTCATTTTCATGCACCTTTGAATTTACTGAGAACAAGGAGGTTCTATTACATTGGATTGATTTTTCAGGAAGTCTAGCACATATTCCAAATTAATACAAGAAAATACCTGAAGCTAGAGCACAAGCAGAATAAGGCTCATGTTATGACCCAAACCCAAAATACCGAGCAAATTCCATAAATGAGTATAATCCCAAGGAAACTTGATAGAGGTTTCACCATCTCTCCAAATACCAAAAAATCAAATATCATATAGCCCAATAGAACCCAACTAGGAATTCAAATATAGATTCCACCTTCTCACCCAAGACCATTTCCAAGGAACATCTGGTTCCCTATTTGAAATAAACTCCAGAAGAATGAAATTCCAAGGAATTAACCAAAGGTTGAATGAATTTATTACCAGGTTGGATTTAGCCTAACCTTTGTTTCTCCCAATAGCTTGGCAGGCCTCTCCAGAATGACTATTTATTATCCCATATTTCCAATTCATTCTAATACCGATACCTTCAAAACCAAGAGCCAAGTTATTATCAAGAATGCAAATGAGGAATAATCTCATCCTTTCGAGCTCAGTCCCCTTGATTGTATACCATTGTAAATGAATGAATGACATGTGTATTTAGATTGCATTGATGGGCTCCCTCATTTCAAAATCTTAGAATATCTAGGGGATTTGATAATAGCTCTAATCCTCATTTTTTTAGAGTACCAAGGTTATTTCCCTCGGGATTTAATAAAATCTCCCCCACTCATACCACCCCTAAATAGTGTTATTATTACACACATTAGTTTATGTTTATTATATGTATTTGGGTTACTTGGATTTCTTCTCTTAATATATAAGGAGTTTGTGTAACTCATCATAATAATTCTTTGGGGAGCTATGCTCCATGTAGGTTTATCATGCTTTATTGTGTATTATGTTCATTACCATAGTTATGTCAAATTGTACCAATTTTTTTACATGTATATTCTTCTCTCTTTCCTCTTTCAAATTCGTTTTGAATCACCTGAATTGGACCTTCTAGTCAAGATTTATGCCAATTTTAAGTTGACATGTTATTTTAGACCCTTTAACTAGAACTATGCAAGTTGACCTTTACTAGGAAACAACATCTTGTGAACACCCGAAAAAAACATCTTGTGAAGACTTGGTGGGTCTAAGTGGAGCACACCCATTTTGGCACACATGTTGAGGTGAACTAATATTATTTTATTATTATTTTTCATAACAGATTCACTTGTGGATAGGTGGCAGCCTCTACCACACCTTTGGGCACACATGCATGCTTATTGGGTTGACCATTTGACTACTTTATCAATGTTTACAAGTTTGACCAGAAGTTTGACTTTGGAAAAAGTGCCAAATTATTAATCTCAGTAAGTGAAATAGTTGTTAGAGCTTATGTAGGACAACAATGGACATTTGGCATAAACTATCTCTCTTTCTCTCTCTCTCTCTCTCATCAATGGGACACTTGGCAGATAGTTTGCATTAGATCTTTCTCTTCTTTCTCACACGTGTCAATGAAGATAAAATTTCTTACTTTAGTATGGGTTGGCCTCTAGAAAGAGAAGCATAACTCTCTCATGAGGGATTTTACTTGCCTCTTTGACTACGAAAAAATAGTTGCTGAAATTATGTGGCTCTACCATCAATATTTTGTTATTTTTCTCTCTTGTTAGTTAGAAAATAATTTTATTTTATTCCTAGAGGGTTTGGCTCTCCATCTATTTAAAAAGGCCCCCTCTCATTGTAATGGTTGTTGGAGAATTGAGAAGAGAACTCAATATCCTATTGTCTATTTACTTTCGAGTATTGTGGATGGTTGAATGAAGCATTTTTCTCGAGGATTTAGCTACAAGCTCTTGCCAATTTATGCTTATGAAATGTTGGGATCACTAGCAAGGACAAGTTTATATATAACTGAGTAACATCATTCTTTTGTTTTGATGTTTATCATTAGAAGATCTTGTCCATTAAATGTTACTCAATTCTTGGAAAAGAAAATATTGAAAGACATTATGAGTTCTTACTAGGCTAGCTTGAAACTATTTATTTTAGTAGCTTCACTCTTCAGTTCTATAATTTTATAATAGCCAGAGTTTACAAAGGTTTTAGCCCTACATTTTTGGTTAAAATATGAGAAATCCTTGAGTTTTACCTCCATTTGACCCCATTCTCCCAATAGAGGTAATAGACATGTGTCTACCTTTACAACCACCATAAAATCTCTGTTAAAACTCACAAGCACAAATTACAGATCTAGAAATTATTTCATATACATCACTATAAATATGTCCCTTAACTTCAATTGTATTGTTCATTGAAAAAACTTAAAGAGGTTGAATTGAAGTCTATCCTAAAGGTATGCAAAACACTAATATTTCCAGCCTCATACCCACTAACCTTTACTACATTTAATGTTGGAAATTACTCTTATGAAACAGTAAAGAAGGCCCATGTCATTTTCCCAGATTATGATGTACAACTAAAATTTGTCTAGGTGGGATATTGAACAAGCTAGAAATTCATTTAATAGGATGAAATTTGTGTTGTAAAGGGTATATTTGAATTCCTATTATGATCACCTTAATTACCAGCCTCATATAAAGCATGAATGTTGTCCACCACATAGAAAATTCAACCAACCAAATATTATAAAAACATTTATTATGTGGTAGCCATAGAGTCCATCTACACAAGACCTTTCTTGGTAAACAATATTTCCCTTTAGTCAACAAACATTTGGGGTAAAAATATAGAAGATAAGATAAGATAAGATAATTTTATTATTTTCCAACAAATGACCACAAAAGTAGGCCAATGGGATTGGAGAAAACAACAAGTATGAATACAATGTGTGAGTGAAAGCACAACTCCTAAATAATGTCGAAAATAACATAAAGAAAGAAACCTACAATAGTACAGCCTCAAAACATGTATATTACCGTGACAAAAGATATGGCAATCCAAAATGCAAGTATGTCCAAGATAAGTGGACAACTCAAGAGTCTGTCATGAGAGAGAGAGAGTGAGACAGAGGCCTTTGATCATCCTCAAGTGCAAGAAGAGGATATCAAGGTGACAATGGTAACTCTTCTCTTGTTTATCATCTTAAAGTTAACACTTCCTTTATCTTTCTTGGGTTCCCTAGCACTTAGACCCGCCAAGTATTCATAAGATGTTGTTTCCTAGTAATTTGTGACATCAATGAAGTAAGGTCATTGATCATAGGATCATCAATAAGAGGATCATTGACAAGAGAGTTGCCAACAAGAGGACCATCTGCAAGATGATTGTTCACAAGAGTGTTATCAAAAAAATAATTTTCAATAAGAGGACCTTCAACATTAGAGCCATTGACAAAAGGTCCATCAATGAGTAATTACCGATGCATTGATTCTTTGTGAACCTATGGTTGACAAGATTTAGATCTGGTATGTGTGAGATAACTGCCCATTAACAGATTCTTCACAGTTAGTATGCTAAAATTTGATAACAAGATAACTCACAGCATGGGTAAAACACCTACATTGTAGGATTTGGTAATCCTTGGTGTCTTGTGTACATGGACATCACCACAAACTCCCATTATGAACCCACAATGGAACCTAGTTGGATTCCTCCTCTTCCAAATTGCAAACTTATGTTGAGTTGTATCCCATATTAGTTGTATATTAGTGAGTGGAAAAATTGACAATCCCTTTAGCACTAAAATAACCTTGCCAAAATAGGCCTCAAGGCCTCCACTCCTAACCAAGGAAATCTTTCAATTACCTATCAATTGTTAGTTTTACCTATTGCTCCAAGTTGTTCTACTTCAACAAAAATGTGATCAACAGATCCATTATGTCCTAGATCTTTGTGTAGAGTTGTTCTTTTTTTGATAATGAAGTCTTGTCAATGATGGCACATTAGTATTTAGTAGGCAAAGGTGAGGCACATGCATGCTTGCATGCATGTTCCATATTAGGAAGGTTCAAATCCTAATGCAGGGAGGCACAAGCATGAGCGATATTTTGAGGGTGCAGATCCTAATGTTGGTAAGGCACATTGCATGGGGAGTTTCTCTATATTGGGAGGGCACAATTCCTAAGTTAATTAGGATGCATGCTTGCATGCATTCAGTTCAATTGAGTGGGATTTATACTCTGGGGAAACTTATCCATGCATTAGCGCATACTATCTAAATGGCAAGGGTTTGGGTTTGATCTTTTCAAGGGAGGCACATCATTGGATGTGTCCAGATTCATTGTACCCCTCTTCTCTTGTTCTAAACTTCTTAGAAGAGACAGAGGGTGCTTCATTGTTTTGGTTAGATTTTTGAGTTCCAATCCAGTGTGTTAGCTAGTTGCAGATGTAATGTTTTCTTTTAGTCTAATAGAGAGCTATGTTTGATTAATCGTTGCAGATTTAGCTTGTTGTTCCATTTTTTCAGATTTATGTGTTTGATTGATGCATGTTTAATTAGTTTATGATTCATGGCTGTAGGATTTTTCTTTATGAGGGGCAAGGGTTAGGGTTTGATATTTTCAAGTGAGGTGGTTCATTGGATGTGTCCAAATTCATTGTACTCCTCTTATCTTGTTCTAAATTGATGTTGGTTGGAAGATCCCGGAATTGATTCCATTAGACATAGAATCAATCCTAATGCCAACTAAGGAGAACAAACAAAACATGCTAATTAATCTAGGATTCAAGCATACAAACAAACCTTCTGACAAAGAAGCGCTAGTTGGTGATAGTATCCAATATCATAGGATCGATGCGTGAAGGGGCTGAGTTTTGGCAGGTGGGAAATTTACGTTGAAAACCTGCTTAATGAACTTACCCTGGTGCAAGCTACCTCACCAAGAAATGGGAAACCCTCCAAGAAGTCCGAGTGATTCTATCCAACGTCGATCCTGGGTACAACAACACCTTCCCCGTGTTGTCACCTTGGGTATGAAGTCTAAAATATTATGGGCTCTATGGTACCACCTACTATACCAAAGTAGAGTGGGGATAGTTGAAAATCTGGTTTACACGCAAGGGAAGGGTAACTAAGCCCGAAACCACTTTGAGAGATTCCTCACATAGATGGGTTGCTCCCAAGTGATCCCCGTAATATGTGAAATCACCACACCAATACCAACAAAATAGGGTTGATTACTCTGTCGGCCCCAATGCAACCTCATGCTTGACCCTTGTGTTAGAAGGGCTTCCAAAATTTAGTGATATAGAAACTAGATTTCACTCCCTAACTCAAAGCTATATGTTTGTTTTATAGCTTTGGAAAGTTATTCTCACAATCATATTCCAAATATCTACACCTATGCTAAGATGGGTTTGAAGAGCCTTAGAAAAGTTGCTAGATAAATTTTAATTAGCGCTTGATTTTAGGTTGTTGTTACTCAAAGGAGTGGTCATGAAACTGATGGCGTTTCGACTCAACTCTTTATACCATGCAAGAGGAAATAGAAATGCAAGAATTTAAACTTCAATGAAAAATAGCTATGGGAAGGAGCAAGAGGTTTCAAGCAAAGAAATAATTTCTTGATTGATTACTATGTAGATCAATTGACAAAGTCTATGTGTGCACTGCTAATGAAAAAAAGTATGAGCTAATTATCCAGATAAATGGAAGAAATCTTGCAAGATATTTCAAACCATATTATTTTGATACAGAGCAATAAAAAATACTACAGACTAACTCTTTTCTCTTAATGTTGATATCTCTCAGAACTTGTAAATTGTTGAAGGCAGCATTAAAACTCTGTACTCCTAGTTTGGTTGGTAAACAACCTCTTAAGAGGGTTTCTCTTGGGTGTTAGTGAAAACTTGATATTGTTTCCCGTTGGCCTTGGATACTGTTTATTGTTGGTTTGTAACAACAATTAACGTTGGTTTAGATACTACTGTTATTGTTGGTTCATAATCATTGTTTGCTATTGCGTTGGATAGTAATTGCTATATGCACAAACTCCCTACCTATTGAATACTGTTGGCATATTGTTACTTGTTGAATTAAGGACCACATGGGAAATTGAATATTACTTAATAATATTGTTGTGCTATACCTGGAGATTGACATGGAATATTTATGATTGGTTAAGTGGGGTTCTTCTCTACTCATTGTAAAATTACAATGTATAATTATCAGTTTTCTAGTTGTCTTAAGACCCTAGAAACCCTAGTTTGTTGGCCCTTTGTATCAATATGTAGAGTAGCATGAAGCAGTGCTCTCTAGCCCAAATGGAGACTAATTCAGGATCATTCAAGCTGCTAAAACCTAGACCTATGGAGTAGACCTAGGGGGTCTCTCAAGTTTACTAAGGGAGTTGGTTCCCTAAGGAAATTATTGTATTTCTCCAAGTTATGTACATGTGTTCTAGAAGATGGGATTGTTAGGAAGAATAGGGTTATTTTCTTAATTATCGATGTATTTGGTTATGAGGATGGAATGTAATCAAGTCTGCCAAATCAAGGCAGATCTCAAGAGTGAGTTAGAGAGATCCTAGAGATCCTGTGAGGAGTGTAAGAGTTTAGAAATCCTAGAGATTGGGTTGTTGATGATTTTGAGAATCTGAACAATTTTCAATTCATAATCCCTCTTGTATAAGATTGTAATCCTGAGAGGCACTAAGAGGTTAGAAAAGAGAGAGAGATTAGAGTGTATGTGTGTGATAGAAATTGTTGGCCTGTCATGGCCAAGAAGCAAATTGAGGGCCATTAAAAGTAAATTGGGCCTAAGAGGCAAATATACCTTGTACAAAATTTTGTATATGTTTGTATACATTTTGAGTTAATGAGAAGAATTATACTATGTTTCGAGTGTAGTATGAATTGACTGTTGTATCAAGAATTTTCTTCTAAGCATTTGAATTCCTACAACATTAAATGAAGGAGGTGATGGGGAGGAGATCACCACAAAAAACTAATGTGGTGATCATTGACCACTGTAATGGTCAATGATCCTAAGTCTCGTTATAGAAAGAAGCCCGAGGACATATCAAAACCCAACTTCAAATCCTTATTCTCTGTGAAATTGTTTGCAGAATGGTCAGGGACCGTCGGATTAAAGGGAAGATTCAGATCCACCATTCTCCTGGTATTACATATGTAGGGCATGGGAAGACATGGATTTCTGAAAAACCATGCAAGGTTCCTCAAATAGAATAAGTTACAAAAGTACATATTGCTAAGACAACGAACCCTATGGTGGAAGGTAACCTCTATCACTCTCTAAATTATCTGGCTCATTGTGGTTCTTCTCTCTGACTCCGTCTCTTCTCTCTGACTCATGTCTCCTGGTCTAGGTGAGCTCCTGGCTCTCTGACTCCTATGGCTATAGCGAGGGTTTAGTTGTTTGTGTGCAGGGTCGAATATCACGAGTACTGGGTCGGGTTTCATTTTTTCGGTTAGGGCTCGGCTCGAGCGTGGGTTTCATTTTTTCATAATAAAGCTGGTTCTGAGTGGGTCGGGTTTCATTTTGTCAGTTAAGCCTCGACCGTGGGTTTTAAGGGTTTTAATTTTAAATGTTATATGATTATATTATTATATATTATATGTTATATGTTATATATATTATATATATAATATGTTATATGTTATATTCTTATTATATTATTATATGTTATATGTATTACATATATTATATTTATGTATTATATGTTATATTAATTTTAAATGTTATATTATATTATTATATGTTATATATATTTTATATACTATATTTTATATATGTATTATATGTTATATATTATGTAGTATATTATATGCTATATGTATATATGATATACTATATACGTGCTCAAAGAATTAGAATAGGTGATCACATATGTTTCCTCCTAAGAGGTCACAAGTTCAAATACAGAGGGTGGTAGGCTATGTATACCTATGTAGAATTTAGTAGTCAAATTGATGGGCAGAGGGGGAAATCCGGCCTTGTCCCACAAACAAGGGGGTCTCATACACCAATTTGGTGTCTGGCTTGGTCGTGATAACCTTAAAATTAGATTATTATTATTATTAGTATTATATACACACACATACACACACACATCGTGTATCTCTTGACATACCCATTTGGCGGGGGCATCACATTTCTAGGCATTCTCATGTCTAAAACTAATACATGTTTCAACATTTCATTCAACTTAGGTGGAAAGATGGGCAAAGAACCCATACACATACAATGACAAGCCTCTAGATAAATAAACAGAGGGTATGTTGAGGTGATCTCCAAATAGATGGTACTCAAAATGGTGATATACTAATGAGAGCGATGACAATCAGACTTTGGATAAACAATGAAAGGCACAACACATACCCAAGTGGTTGTTCTAGAAAACCCATGAAAATTGTCATTGGTTACTCAAGTGAGCACATTATACCCAAGTTATCATGGTATACCCTATGATCCCTATGACTCTTGAAACAATCACCCCTAATCCAATTACTCCCTCACACATTATGACCCAAACAATCATGTTAACCCCTAAGGCACTATGGCCACTAACACCTCACCATCGTTTATTGGTGAATGCAAATGACTTTTATGAAAAAATGTAGTATTGAATGATATTCCTTATGAAGTAAGAATCCAAAGTCACTCTAATAAAAAAAATTGGTATGCCCACTTGCATTATAGTAAGATCCTCAAAGTTAGCTTAACGGTTTTTACCAATATGGTAATGGCTACATCTTGCAATGACTTTCCAATTTCTCTTTTGCCTATTTATGCAATCTTTTATGGGATTTTCTTTGAATTCTAATTGAGTTGATGGTGTGGTTAAACACTTACATTTATATGCATATTTTTAAGAAAGGTTTTAATCAAAGATCATGGGAAGAATACTTGTTATGTGAAAGCCATTGCTTGAGCCATCACTACTTATGTACATATTGATAATGTATATATTATATTATAATGTCTATTACATTTTTTACACTTATGCCATCTTCTATTCCCAACTTTTCTACTAGTGCTCCTATTTTGGTTTCTTCTTCAAATCATTACAATGAGGATGAAAATCCACCTCCACCTACACCTTTCTCCAATTCATTCCATTGAACATGAACTTGCATCACCACCACAACTTTCTAGAGGGTTCCATACAACACGAGAAGTGGTTGGTGATCTTGTCATGAGGGATCCTTCAAATCAATATCATACGCATTCACATTTCCAAAAACCCTCCTCTCTTTTAGCACAAGTTTCAGAGACTCTGGATCTAAAAACATTTGCAGAAGCTTTTGGCCATCTAGATTAGGATGCAACAATTAATGAAGAATATTGTTAATTAATAGTGAACAATGCTTTGGATCTTGTACCTCTTTCAAAAGGAAGAAATTTTGTCAAATCTGAACGGGTGTATAAAACTAAGTATGCATAAAATCAAGTACTAGTTGATAAATTGCACAAGCTTCATCAGTTCTTTCTTGTCTTTGTTTTTTTCTCTCATCTAAGTACTTATTTGCTCCATAAATTAAATACTATTAGTACGAAATCATTATTTAAATAAGAAATGTCATCTAGCACCTTCTTTTTGCCACCAAACGCATGGGCCTAATTGGCATGAAAATAAAGAGCATGACCATGAAAATGGGTATATTGTTGGGATTTCCATGCATGACATTAATCTGAGAAATTTCGAACAAAACGAGGTCGGGATCGAATATATATAGTGGGTGTGTGAATCATCTTTGAGTTTGGAAACCCTCCCATATCGTCAATGCATGCATATTTAAATATGACACTACCATGACACCATAATGATATTTAAATCTAACACTACCATGACACCATAATGATATTTAAATTTGATACTACCATGACACCATAATGATGCCATCGATGCATGCAATACTTAGCAACATTGATACAAGTACACCATCTCGACATGCATATTTTTATGCTGTTGATTAAACAATGAATGAAAAGAGGGATGTTTCATCACAACTATGACACACATACATTGTATATACAATGTAGAACCTGAAAGAAAAATGAAAAAGGGTTGATGCAAAATTAAAACTTGTGTCACCCAATTTGTTCACTTTGAAAGAAAAATAGGGTTTATGGTTTACATGATGAATTGATGATGGAAAAAAGTGGGTGCATGAATCATCTTTGAGTCTGGAAACCCTCCCATATCACTAAGGCATGAAAATAGTCTATCCATGTCAAATTTCATTGCATACAGAAACAATTTTAAAACCTTTCAACGTTGGCCCCATTCACAAGTCATTGTTGCCCATGTCTACATCTAGTACAATGTATTTTCATTGTTCCTTTTAAAATTAATTCTTGTCTTTGATAAATTGCACAAGCTTCATCAATTATTTCTTATCTTTGTTTTTCTCTCTCATCTAAGTACTTATTTGCTCCATAAATTAAAGACTATTAGTACAAAATCATTATTTAAATACGAAATGTCATCTAGCGCCTTCTTCTTGCCACCAAACACATGGGCCTAATTGGAATGATGTTGGGTTTTAACAACATAGGTGATGACAATAAAGAGCATGATCATGATGATGGGAATATTGTTGGGAGTTCCATGCATGACATTAATCCGAGAAAGTTTGAACGAAACGAGGTCGGGATCATATATATAGAGTGGGTGTGTGAGTCATCTTTGAGTTTGGAAACCCTCCCATATCGTCAATGCATGCATATTTAAATATGACACTACCATGACACCATAATGATGTTATCGATGCATGCAATACTTAGTGGCATTGATACAACACCATATCGACATGCATATTTTTATGGTGTTGATTAGACAATGAATGTAAAGAGGGAATTTTCATCACAACTACGACACACATACATTGTATATACAATGTATAACTTGAAAGAAAAATGAAAAAAAGGTTGATGCAAAATAAAAACTTATGTCACCTAATTTGTGTACTTTGAAAGAAAAATAGGGTTTATGGTTTACATGATGAATTGATGATGGAAACAAGTGGGTGTGTGAGTCATCTTTGAGTTCGAAAACACTCCCATATCGTTAAGGCATGTGAATAGTCTATCCATGTCAAATTTCAGTGCATACACAAACAGTTTGAAAAACTTTCAATGTTGGCCCCATTCACATGTCAATATTTCCCATGTCTACTCCTAGTACAATGTCTTTTTGTTGTTCTTTTTAAAATTATTTGTTGTCTTTGATAAATTGCACAAGCTTCATCATTTATTTCTTGTCTTTGTTTTTTTCTCTCATCTAAGTACTTATTTTCTCCATAAATTAAAGACTATTAGTACGAAGTCATTATTTAAATATGAAATGTCCTCTAGCGCCTTCTTCTTGCCACTGAACGCATGGGCCTAATTGGCATGATGTTGGTTTTGAACAACATAGGTGATGAAAATAAATATTAGACCATGACAATGGGTATATTGTTGGGAGTTCCATGCATGAAATTAATCCGAGAAAGTTCGAACGAAACAAGTTTGGGATCATATATATAGAGTGGGTGTGTGAGTCATATTTGAGTTTGGAAACCCTCCCATATCATCAATGCATGAATATTTAAATATGACACTACCATGACACCATAATGATATTTAAATTTGACACTACCATGAAACCATAATGATATTTAAATCTGACACTACCATGACACCATAATGATTCCATCGACGCATGAAATACTTAGCGACATTGATACAACACCATCTCGACATGCATATTTTTATGGTGTTGATTAAATAATGAATGAAAAGAGGGATTTTTCATCACAACTATGACACACATACATTGTATATACAATGTAGAACCTGAAAAAAGGTTGATGCAAACTTAAAACTTGTGTCACCCAATTTGTGTGCTTTGAAAGAAATATAGGGTTTATGCTTTACATGATGAATTGATGATGAAAACAAGTGGGTGTGTGATTCATCTTTGAGTCCAAAAACCCTCCCATATTTTTAAGGCATGAGAATAGTCTATCCATGTCAAATTTTAGTGTATACACAAACAGTTTGAAAAAATTTCAATGTTGGCTCCATTTAGAGGTCATTGTTTCCCATGTCTAGTCCTAGTACAATTTCTTTTCGTTGTTCCTTTTAAAATTAAATTACTTGTCTTTGATAAATTGAAAAAGATTCATCAATTATTTCTTGTCTTTGTTTTTTTCTCTCATCTAAGTACTTATTTGCTCCATAAATTAAAGACTATTAGTACAAAATCATTATTTAAATACGAAATGTCATCTAGCGCCTTCTTCTTGCCACCAAATGCATGTGCCTAATTGGAATGATGTTGGTTTTGAACAACATAGGTGATGAAAATAAAGAGCACAACCATGACGATGGGTATATTGTTGGGATTTCTATGCATAACATTAATTCGAGAAAGTTCAAACGAAACAAGGACGACATCATATATATAGAGTGGGTGTGTGAGTCATATTTGAGTTTGGAAACACACGTTCCTACATCATGCAATAGCATTGATAAACCAGAACTTGATAAATTGCATAAGCACTTCATCAGTTATTTGTTGTATTTTTTTTTCTCCCATCTAAGTACTTTTTTGCTACAATATTTTAGATATATTTTAAGTACGTAATCATTATTTAAATATGAAATCTCATCTAGCACCTTCTTCTTGCCACAAAACTCATGGGCCAAAGTCCCATGTTTTCAAACAGTTTCAACTAAGATTCTATAGTAATGACAAACATGTTCATTGAAACTTTGTTGATGCAATACTATGACAACAATGATGACGTTTACGATCAGGATGGTATAAAGATGAATAAACTTCTCTTGGTTTCAAGAATAATTTATCCTCTACTGAACAAGGCCAACCATGTGAAGGTGGAAGCTCATATGGCCCCTCCCCTCCCCCTCACATAACTCTCAATTCCCCAATACCCAATCTATAAAATAGAAAATAATCGAAAGCGACATAGTAATATTCATGCATATAAACTACCAAAACAAAAATTAATGAAGGTAAATGAAATTATGTGTTTGTAAATGATATTTTTAGTTAACCACATACTCTAGTATGGTGACTATTTTCAGGTTTCACATAATAATTAAACATGTAACATAGGATATAAAAAAGTCGCATAAAACTTAAAAACATGTAATTAACCCATGACATAAGTAAATTATTTTAAGAGAATAATTCATACAAATTAAAATATATAGTTATGTACTTGATCCAACTCAACATATATATCATCCTTCTTCTGTATCTTCTTCTTAATCGAACTCGACATATGTATCATCATCCAGTTCATAAACAGTGTTGAAAGGATTGACGACATCATCATCGTCATCAATGTCATTTTTGAGCATATTTTCATTGACATCATCATCAAGAACTGCATTGTCTCCTATGCCTGGTTCATCTTCTCTATCTTCTTCATATGTCGACCCATGATATTTCGGCTCTGTCTGATCTGGCACATCATCTTCTTCTTCAATATCATCTTCTTCCTGTACATGACTATACTTAACTGACCTTCCTCTTGGATCATATCTAACAACAAACGACCAATCCCTCTAACTTGGAACCTTTGAGTAAAATACCTACTCATATTGGATTGGAAAAACATAGCGATCATGTCCTCTTTCAAACACCATTGTTTTAATCATCAAAAATCCGTTGGCATGCTGAATAACATCTCTTTCCTCATCGCATTCATGCATTTGTAACCTATACCATTTGACGTTGAATAGAACTAATTTGAAGGAATTAAAGTCACACTCAAGTATATCATCCAAATACCCATAGTATCTATTTTCATATTCTATGGGATGTCTATCAATTCTAGAGGAAACATTAGTGACCTGGAATACTGCAATTATCCCACTATAAGAAGTTTTCCTAGTTTCATCCAACTATTTGATGTGAATATTACGACCATTGCACCACATAGCCTTGTGGTGTTTTAACTACAATATGCCAGACATGTGAAAGATGCATTGTCAATTAATAAACATATTTTTATAACTTAAAAAGTATATGAAAAAGACACACCTGCACATTAATATAATATAAAATAACTGAATAAAATAGGTGAATTTTCTTTCATGTCCATATTTCAAACCATATGCTAAATCAATTTCCCTTTGC
This sequence comes from Picea mariana, assembly GCA_032191745.1. Classification (NCBI taxonomy): domain Eukaryota; kingdom Viridiplantae; phylum Streptophyta; class Pinopsida; order Pinales; family Pinaceae; genus Picea; species Picea mariana. The sequence goes on from JASDQU010585430.1 coordinate 68,253, forward strand.
ATAACATTGGCATCTCCGTTACGACGAGATTCTCTAACCAATTCAAACAGTCGTTGCCATGATAACCTAGTGCCATGATGTTCATGTTTACATCTTTCAATCCATACATTCATCCAATCAATATTGTTTGCAATGTATAAATGCAGTGCATCCCAATCTTGAGCAACTGAATAAAAAAATCATAATTCACCAATATTAAATATTAGTTATAACCATGGTAAATATTAATAATTGATGAAATAATAGATATTGATATATTAATGAATATGATTATATACACAAAAAAAAAAAAATTATATGTATTAATATAAATCTCCACAATTATTAATACATTACCTCTTTGTTTTTTCATTCTACCTTTCCCCAACAAGTATTCCCGATCTTTAAAGTTTTTGATGGAGTTCACATCCCAAATGTGATCCACTGCATGCATAGTTGGTGCTGCTAATTTAGGAAGATATTGACTGATATACACCATGGATTGATATACCATATATCCCTCCACCATATAACCCTTAGAACGTGCTCTTTGTCTAACCAAAGATTTCAATGATTTCAAGTGTCTCTCAACCATCCACATTGACCTTGTGTGTATAGGTCCACACATTTCAATCTCCTCAACTTGGTGTATGAGGTAGTGTTCTTGTGCATTAGAAAATGTTGGAGGTAGATACTTTTTCATTTCACACATTAGTCGAGGAATTTCTCTCTTCCAATACTTTTTATCATCTTCATGGATTTCTTTCAATGACAACTATTGTTGGTCCCCGGTTTTGACCATGCTCTTTGCCTATACTATATACCACAGACCTCCAATTATATGCCAGTACCACTCTTTTGACCTCATTTTGACATAATCAACACCTCTTTACCATTCAAAAGGGTCACCTAAGGTATCTTTGCATTTCAAACTATTTTTATGCATTTTAATACTTTAATTTGATAATGGGACTGATATTGCTTGGGTTAGGTACCATTGCTATTCTTGGAACAGGATGTCGGTACCAGGTACCAACTCACATCGTGGAGGTACCAGTGGAGCCGTTCGAGAGTTGTGCATTATGGTGTGCGTTATGGTTCGAATGAAGGATAGAAAGGTTCACAGGCCAGCTGGAGTCATCGCCACAGAGCACTCGAGAGCATAATGATAAACCTGGATCAACTACTCTTCACCATTCACACTTTGTGACACTACGTGTCACGAAGATGTCATATACGTTTTAACTGATTCCACGATTATTCTCGGATCAGGGATCCGTTTG
>JASDQU010585430.1:80288-93190 GCA_032191745.1 Picea mariana
GTAATGTGTAAATGTATATGTAATAAAATTGGCCTGATAATAATGGGTTCACATGTACAATGTGTGAATAGGCATATATAAAGATCATGTAGTCATTATTGAGGACATGTGATTTAGATGTATGAATGTATTTGGTTATTTGGGTATTTGGAGGAATCCTATTCGTTAGAAGTTATTGTGTAACTTATCTTTTTTTATCTATCTTGGAGTTGTGCTCCATGCTCACGTTGGTATACATGGTGTGTACTTTTTGTTTATTATGATATTATAATAATTTGGATCATAACATTTGGTATTAGATCATCGATCCTAGGGATTTGTTGCTTCAAGTGACTCATCTTGGAATTTTCACTATAATTTTTTTTCTATGAAGTTTTAGACTGTGGAATTTTCATAATATTGAGAAGACATAGCAAAGTACACTTGGTAAACATTTCATGTTTTGGGTCATTTCACTTTCAGAGATACATCCTATGGAAGTTAGGGATTTTTACTAGCCCTGAAATCAATCTCAAAAGAGTCATTTTGTGAATTTCACTATAACTTTTGTTTGGTGATGTTTCAGACTGTGAAATTTTCAGGATCCTAAGGAGACATAATGAGGTATTTGTGATAAAACAATTTAAGTTATGTATCATTTTAATTTCTTTGGGAAGTAGGGATATTTTACTAGTCCTCAAACTAGCCTCAAACATGTGTTCTTGGTATAAGTGATATATCTGAATCTTGGAAATTCCAAATTGGGTGCCACTAGCTCTGCTAGAAAGGATACATAAAATTTTATTTCAAGTAAAAATTTCATAATCAGATATTAAATAGTGGACACGTGGCATGCCATAAAAGTTCGCTATCTAGAAAGGTCCAAGAATTAACAAGGTTTGGAAAAGTTACCATAAATTTCACTTGGCACTTCAAATTTTGGTCAGACTTGTGGCATTGCAGATAAGACATATCAGAGTACTACAAGCCAAAATTTAAACTTGAAAGGACCAAAATTTCAAAGATACATTAGAAAAAATGTCGGCCATGAGAACATACTCCAGATCAAGGTTTTAAAAGGTATGTTAACTTAAATTTATCATAACTTTTGATTGGGATGTCTGATTGAGGTGATTTGAAAGCCATTGGAAAGAGAAAAAATAGAAGATTATATTGGAAAATTTATTATAACTATGTTGGATCATTATTATTAATATATTGAAGTATTAATTTGAGGGTTTGAGTTAGACCTCAATTAAGAATCAATGACAATACCTCAATTTACAAGAGATGAAGAGAAAGACGAAATCAATCCTATCGAATTGTTGAGGTTGGTAAAGGAAAATGGTATGACTCCTTCAAAGGAAATAATTTTTTTTTGTGAAGCTTGGAATTGGTGGATGAGTATTGATAATGATACTAAATGGAACATCACATGGGAAGCATTTGTAAAAATCTTCTCAAATAAATGGGTCAAGGATACAAAAATGGATGAGTTGCATAAAATTCAAGATGAGTTAATTGAATCTAAAGAAAACGTTTCCAATTTGTAGAAGGATAATGAAGAGCTAAACAAATATTTTATAAATAAAAATGAGGAGTTCACCAAGATGCAATCCCATATTGAATCACTCATTAAGGAGATTAAGAATTTAAAGAAAGAAAATATTAGAAAGGGAAGGTTGGAAAATAATGAATTAAAGGAACAATTGAAAAAGAAAGATGAAGAAATAAAAAGGATGTGTAAGCATAATCAAGAACTTCTTAATGATGCTGAGAAGGTGAAAAGGCAATTACAGGAATCTAAATCAAAGAATAGGGATGAATATATTACCACAAAAATTAAAGAGGACACTATCAAAAAACTTGAAGAGAAAATTTGCAAGAAGGTTAAGGAATCCTTAAATACTAATGAGATAAAATCATAAATGCAATATAGAATTAAAGGACATAAGAATTTGATAGATGGGGTCACATTGCAATTTCAAAAGGAGAAAGAAGACAATATTCAAAAATATCACCAAAAGGTAGTTGAAGAAGTTGAACTCTATCTAGAGGATGTACATGCCAAATATGATGATATTATCTCTAAGGATGTTACAGGTGAATCCTCCTGTGGACAAGCGGATTCCCTCTTGGTCTCTAGACTCCTAAGGCCAAGACAGAAAAGTGCTTAACATGGGCACTGACATCCTTTTAGATCTAATCAAGCTAATATGGGAAAAGGAAGAAGAGGGATATGTACCTTGTTAACGGTGTTTGTCCTCGCAAGAGGATTGGCTCAATGCAGAGGTTCAGTGGATTAAAATGCGTGCAAAGACAAAGTGTCATGTTCAAGGGCGACCGTAAGAGTTACTGGTAGTGTTCTCAAAAAATGCTTGGCTTGCTTCTTTCAATTTTTCCCCCATCTAGATAGATGAGTAACTCTTTTTAATTTAACGAGCTCGAGGAGGGTAACACATGCTCGATATAACTCACCTTCGATAAGTTCCTCTTCCTTTGTTTAGCGAACTGGAAGAAGTAAGGGTTCGGTCCCATATGGGCCCTTCAATGTATGATTTTTTAATGAGTCCAGAGAAGGTATACTCGGTGATTTTTCATATTTAGAGAGTCTAAAAAGAACTTAAAGACGACTCTCGGGTTGTCCTTTTTCATAATTTTAGTCTCGCGAGGCCCAAAAAGAGATAAACTACCACTCGAAATACGCACTTTCAAACCTTTTAATGAGTGGGAAAGGAAGCAAGATCACTCGGCAATATTTTCATGTTTAGAGAGTCTGAAATGAGCTTAAAGACAACTCCAAGGGGTTCCCTTTTTGTATATCCATGCGAGCCTAAAAAAGAGATAAAAGGTTGCTCGGTTGCATTCTCATGTATTTACGAGCACAAGAAAGAACAAATACTAAGCTCGGTATGCCCCCAGTTTGAAAGCTAGTGGATTAACTCTAGAATGATCATCAAAGGCTGGAGACATGCCCCTCAAACTTCAATTCATTCACCGACTTGGAGGTTGTCACAGATTTCTCTACTAGATGGAGAAAAAGGATAAGGGTGGATGAAATGAAGGTTCAAATATGAGATCTAACGAAAGACTTGACTCAACATCTACTTGATCTGGCGAAAGACTCGATCTGGCAGGAGAGGTGACTGTTTCATTTTTTACGAGCTTGACATAGGAAAAGAACTATGCTCAAGGCTCTGGGTTCAATCCCAAGATTTTTGTTTCATTTTTTAACGAGCTTACTACATAAAGTAAAAACTATGCTCAAGGCCTTTGTTTCATTTTTTAACGAGATTTCCACAGAGAAGAGAAACTATGCTCATAACTTTTGTTTCATCTTTTAACGAGCTTGCTACAGAGAGGAGAAACTATGCTCGTATCTCTTCTTGATCAAGGCTTCCAAGAGGATAATGCTCTGGAAGGACACCATGTCAAGGGACAAAACTCGGTCATGGCTTCCAAGATATCTTTACTGGATGGAAGAAGAATGCTTTGGAAGGAACACATGTTGAGGGTATCGCCAAGGGTAAGGAGATCAGGCTCCCATAGCCCTACTGAAGAGATCACCATGTCAACTACCGGATCTAAGTCATCTTCATCGGCAGCTAAAGGCATGGGAGACAATGAAAAATCAACATCAGGAGGGAAGATAGAGTGTATATCTTCTCGAATTTCTTCACGAGGGGGAAGAAAAGAGGATCGATGATGGTTATCATCTCGAGGTAGCTCGTCAATGCTCATCATTTCCATAATAGATTCATCAGAGGGAAAAATTGGGCAAATTTAGTCGATTGCAGATGACAAGGAATTTAACCACAATGGCATCGAGTAATTGTCAGGTGCCAAGAGATGTTGGTCATCCGAAGAGGGAGAAGCGGATTGGATAGCAACGTATGATGTTTCGGCTGGACTAAGTGGCATGGTGTCACCTAGCACATCAAATTCCAAGGGACTAGGTACAATCCAAGGGTCATATGATTCCAAAGATTGATAAGTCGTGGTTGAAATCATATCGACGGTGGCAATATGATGTGTAGTCGGTGGAAGTGGTGTAGGGAAGGTACCCATAAGGCTAGAATCTTTCAGCAAGCCAACGCCAATGATTTCATACATGATCTTGTGGTCTCCCAAGAATGGAATATTGTTGGTAGTAGGAGCGCGAACGTTGGGTGTACAGAAATCTAACTGATCGACAGTGACAATTTTTCCCTGATGAGTAAATTGTACACATCGAAACACCAATGAGGCAACGACAGTCATAGCATAAAACCAACTTCTTCCAAGTAATAAGTTGTAATCGAGGGGAGCATCGACCACCTTAACATCAACAGTGACGGTTTTTCTGCCCAACTGGACGGGCATGGACTGTAAAAGCCCATGGGGATGAAAACCTCGCCCATTGAATGCGCGTAACATCATTGGGGATTTGTTAAGTGCGGGTGATTTTAAACTTTTCCAACATGCTAAAGACATGACACAAGTAGAGGCTCCCTCATCCAAGATGGTTTGGTGAATTTGTTGATTGTGAACAACAACATCAATTTGGAAAGCAAGTTGATGGGAGAGTCAGGATGTATAATCATCCAGGTTAAACATGATATTGTTGGATGATTCAGGATCAACAACACCAATAGCAGCCAAGAGCATTCTACATTGCCTGGGGCAGTGTTGTAGGACTTCTGACGCAGACATAGCACACAATGCTTGAGCCAAATCTTCAACAATGTTGTAGTTATGGGCAACACGTGAACTAGGATTAAAGGTAGATTTACAGATAGTGCTCTTAGGAGGGCATAATATAGAGTAGAACGAAGGTTTCTCAATCTGAAGTGGTCCAGGCGGAGGACTAACAGAGGATGTTGATGGATCTAGTAAAGAACCATTAGTGACCTTGCCTTTGTCAGGTTTAGCTGGTGTGTCATACATCTTAGAGAGAGTGGTCAAATTAATCCCATTAAACATATAAATATGGGCTCTTGTCAAGGCCTCATCATGAGGATGGCTAGAACTGCCCCCAGGAGAGGGGGTTTGAGCAACCATGGATTGTTGTTGTGGAAAAAGCTAAGTAAGCACAATGGGTTGTGATTTTCCCTGGAAAATTTTGGCCACTTCATCATGATGTGGACAGTCTTGAGTGTAGTGATCATCACCACAAATGATACACGGGAATTTCAGTTTCTGTTGTGGTTGCTTTTCGGTAGGAGGTGTTTGAGCTTGATTTTTCAGTTGTTCATTGTTATTAGTATTTTTTGGTTTATTTTTTGCCTTCTTCTTACCTCTGGATTGTTGTGAAGGGGCATATTGAACTGCATTCACCTCAGCAATCTGAGTTTGGGGGGAGGTAGAGGAGAGTGTGGTCGACTGGGAAGTAGATTGAGTTTTGATGGAACCGATAACACCGTCCACATGAGATGAGAATGACGACTTCAATGGGTCAGCATTAGCTCGAGAAACATTTGGAAGCAACTCATACAAAGTACCAGATTGTGAATAAACCAAATCTACGAACTGAGCTTGAGCAATGATTTCTTCCTTGGTGACTACGCCACCCATAGCGACATCACGAGCGATCGGGGGTAAAAGTGATTTAGTAAACCACTCCACCAATAATTGGTCAGGAATGATTGTTTTGATCATCCTTCATCATCGTCTCCATTCATGAATATGGTCAGAGATATGAACAAAGTCAGTTTGACGAAGGGAGTTCAAGAGTTCAGTACCCATCTCTTAGTGAATAGCTAGTTGAAAGTGCGTGAGGAAAGACATGGCAAGGGAGTTGAAATCATGAAAAGAAGCACGTGGTAGTTCAATATACCACTTTGTTGCAGAGCCTGCAAGTGTTCGCTTGAAAAGACACAAATGAATAGAATCATCCATGAGGGAGTTTGATGAACGCCACAAATGGAAATTCGTCACATGGTTATTTGGATCTTCTCTAGGTTTTCCGTCAAATTTCAGAATATCAGAAGGAAGTTTAGTTGGAATAACTGGCCAAACCAGTGAATGAAAAATAGGATCATTGGTTAACTGAGACAAGTATGGGAGATCCAGAGTCGCAAGGAAAGGTAGTTGTTGGTTAACTTGCGGATGATATTGGTGTGGCATAGGAACACTAGTAGGACCATAAACTGGGTTAGGTGGATAATTGTAACCAGTAGGTCCTCCTACATACGGTTGTTGCTAACCAAGATAAGTAGGATTCGATGATGGCTAAGAAACACTTGCATAACTTGGTGGGGTCTAAGCATTATAAGATGGGTGATTTGCTTTCCCATAAGGAGGATAAACATTTTGCCTTTGAGGAGGGTAAGAAGTAGATCTCGGAGGCAGATACATGTTAGGGGGAGGATAAACATTAGACCCTTGGGGAGGATAAGGTTGTTGTCCTTGAGGACTCCAGATGGTGTTTGGGATGCTCGGATAAGGTTGTCCATAAGATGGTCTGGAAGGAACAGGATTTTATACTCCTTCTTGTGGGTTATGATATGAGTTCCCCCCAATGCGGGGTTGGGTAAATGTACCTCTCAAAGATACTCCCCAGGATTGTGAAGGGTTTCCAACAAATGAAGGTTCACCCCCTGTCAGCTGTGGATTAAAGACCAGGGTATGGATGGAAAAGGGAGGTTTCCCTCCAGGAATACCATGAAAAGGGGATTGTCCCGGGGAGGGGTAGGCCCGCCATAGGATGGTGGTATTCCAGGAGGGATAGGTCCACTATATGGTGGTTTCCCTCCAGTCGGTTGCATTTGGCTGGCAAGGGTCTGCATTCTTTGGTGCAAAGGTGTCCCAGCAAGATCGTGTGGAACATGTGGAGCTATAGAGTGAAAGTTTGTAAAAGTGGGGGTAGAGATCGAAGTGCCTTGGGAATGAGTAGAGGTGATGAGTCCAGCATTAGAATGGACTTGTACTGACATGATAGTAGGGTTAATGACCTGATCGATGGGGTGATTCATAGTTTTACCAGATGGTCTCATTTCAACAGGAGGGTCATGAGGATTAAAGGGTTGTCGAATGAATTCAAAATGCTCATAGAGATCACGTCCTGATGAATTCCTCCATACAGAACGAGCAGGTGTGGGATTTGCATCTACTGCAGTGGTAGGACGAATAGGAGTCCTATACTCATCACCAAAGATTGATTCTGTGGATCCCATATATGTTTCGATAAATGCTCTCTCAGGTAACTATGGGACCTCTTCGTCTATGACGTTCCCAAGGGAGTCTAAACAAAGAAAAAGTGGTTCAAGAGAGGTTGTTGTCATAGATGCAGTGCGAGGAGTGGGATTCTCAACTATAACCAAAGTGCCTTCTGGATTGTCTAACATAGGAGCAACAACACTCCCAGCGTCAAATTGATTTTCTACCTCTCCACGGTAGTTGTCTTCTAGAGGGTTAGGAGGTAAGGGTTGGTAGCCTTTCGAGGGCATCCCTTGCATCCTATGCGTTTGGCAAAGACCTTTATCGTCTACAGGATCAATTTTGGAGAATAACAACACACACTGGAAATCTAGGGCCAACTAATGAAAAGCAACAAGATATGCTAATAAAATCTAGGAATCAAAACCAAGCAAACAAAACCTTCTCTCAATGATCGTACTAGTTGGTGATGAAATCCAATGTCACGTGATCAAGTCAATACGGGGCTAGGATATGGTGGAACAGTTACAATGGAGACCTTCTTAACAGACTTTCACCTTGGTGCAGGCTTCCACGCAGTAATTGTGGATTTACCCTCCAAGGAACCCGAGTGAGTTTGACCACCGTCTGTTCCAGGTACATCAAATACTTCCCTTCACCATCACCTTGTGTAAGTACCTAAATATTATGGCAACTAAGGACACCAACTCATATTCAGCCCCTGGGAGGGTACAATTGATAGTCTAATCCGAACATATGGGCAGGATAACAAGTCTGAAATGAACTCGAGAGGCTCCCACACATAATCGTGGGTATACCCTCAAGTGATCCCCAATATATGATCTGACCACTACAAACAGTTGAACCATAGAGGGATAATCCCCGTAATTCTCCCGAATGTGACCTCGTGTGCAACCCCTATGTGAGAGGGGGATCCCAGAAAGCCTATACGACAATTGGATTTGCTCTCCCTATTGCAAGATGCTAATGTTTGTTTTGAAAAAAATTTGGAGAGTTGTACTCACGGCCTAATCCAAAGTACTAGTCCTAGTCTAATGTTGGTGGAAGATTATAAAAACAAAAATGTTCTAGATAAATTTTAATTAGCGATAATTTTACATATGTTCTTTACTCAAGGGTATATGAAAGTGAAACTGATGGTATTATGACTCAATTCCCAAAAAATGCACCAGAAAATGATAAGCAGTCTTGTCTTTCAATGAATGCCTATTTAAGGGAAAGAGAGAAATTTATCTTCATTATCAAACACTGAGATGCAACATCCTCATACAATTGTTTCTCAATCAAATCCAATGTAATGCTAAAAAAAAATCAGAAATGCCTTCTAATATCCAAACCAATCACCAAAATATGTCCTTTTTCTTATATGTGAATGATAATCAAATGTAAAACTTCTAATGTCATTCAGACTTAAGGATTAAACAATCAGAAGCAAACCTCACACAAACAAAAATACACTCTCGTCATGAATAAACAAGAAAGACAAAGATAACCAAATTTTCAAACAAGAACCAAAAACCTCAAACAAAAGAGAAATGCTGGAAAACTGACCTCAAAGATCAAATGGAAAGGTTCACAAACCTTTGGATTTCCTCACAAAATCTTCCACTCAATCAGATAAATGAGAACAAAACAACAAGTTAACTCTATATCAGTAAAGACAAAGAGTGACTTCAAGGCAAGGAAAGAAAATGCCAAATTTCCAAACAAAAGAGGATCAATTCTTAGAAAACAGGGCATTGAAGGCCAAGACCAAGATGTACTGAGAGTATGAGACTCTGAGAAAGTGCAAAAAACAAAAAAACTAAACCCATAGAATGAAAACCTAGAGGATTTCTCACAGAAAAGGGGTAGATATTTGGTGTAAAGGGCACTAGAGCATTCCAACACTCTGTGTAAGACCACCAGGGAGTGTTAACACTCTGATAGCAAGGGCAAGGGAGCGCTCTGCTTCAAAAGTTCAGAAAAATGCCCAGAAACTCAAAAAATCAAGCAAAATCAGTGAATCAAATTGCATATGATTAAATCAAGAGCCAATCAATTAGATCTAAGAATCAAAGAGATAGTATGGAGAAGGTCAAATGAGTGGTAAAAGGGCCAAAACAAGATCTAGGAAAGGAAACAAAAATCAGAGCTCCTCCCCAGCAGAGTCGCCAATTTCTGTTATAGGTGAATCCTCTTGCGGACAAGCGGATTCCCTCTTGGTCTCTAGACTACTAAAGCCAAGACAGAAAAGTGCTTAACATGGACACTGACATCCTTTTAGATCTAATCAAGCTAATATGTGAAAAGGAATAAGAGGGATATGTACCTTGTTAACGATGTTTTTCCTCGCAAGATCCAAGCTGAGCTCCAATACTGAGCTCCTCGATAGGTCCTGTAAAACAAACAAAGATACAAAGAACTTCCTATTCTATTGAGATTATCTCAAACATAGATCTATCTATTGAAGACAAATTCATGTGGAACAAACATAAATTTGAAAGAAACATGCCAAGCATTGATTATTAATGAGAACAAGTAAAAGGTTCTTACAATCCTTTGATGAAGGTACAACAACTTCTTCCAATTCTCCTTGTCCAACCCCTTTGCTCAAGTAATATACATTGATTGCTTTAATGAAATCTCACTTATGAGATCATAAGTTTCATATCTCCAATAGTTTTTGTACCTTTCACCATGAGAAGGCCTCCTTATATAACCTTGGAGAGGCCCAACCACTTGAGAGATCTTTGGGATAAGTTGAGGATTCCTCTCCTTCAGTTGAGGATATTCCCTAAGATCATGCCTTGACCGAAGAACCCAACTACCTTCAGATATTGAGGGGATTGTCCCCTGATTTCCTCCAACAAACCAAATTTCGCCCAAAAAAGGGTAGCGCTCCCCCAAAAGGGGGGCACAGAGCGTTGTAGCACTCCCCCAAAGAGGCCCATGGAGCGTTAACACTCCCTGACAGTGCATAGTGGAGCGTTGCCTTCCAAATTTGATATTTGAGTGGTTTTTTCAGTGGAAAAAGGTTTGTACTCTTTGTCAATTGATTTATTTTCTTCAAAACTAGTCTTTGAGGTGTTTTAAGTGTCCCTGTGATGTCGTTAGAGGCACGCCATAGACAAGATGGCAGTGTGATGTTTGTGACACTTGTGGTCAGGATGCGACACTTGCGGACAAAATGCGACACTTACAACACTTGTAATGACGACACTTGCGACACTATTGAAGTGAATAATTTTGATGTGTAACAAAGGATAGAATAATCAAAGACCAAACAAATAGGATAGAGGATGTTATTGTCTCTGAAAATAAGATAGATGAAATGGGTGTGCAGAGTGAAGGAAAATTGTCAAATGTGAAATCATATCAACACCCTCATTATCAGGAAATATTTCAAGGAAGACAAGAGGATCAATATCAACATTATCAAGGAAGAAAATGGAATACTCATCAGTATTCATGAAACATGGCATCAAAAAACCATTATTCAATGAGATATTATCAGAGACCAACATCTACTACAAATTCTAGAAGCTTCAACAACGATACATGGAATCAAGGGAAATAAATTATACAACAACTAGCCACTAAGTATTAAGACCGAAAATAATTGATTTTGGATGGATGGATAATTATCAATGGAAAGAGGAAAGCAGGAACGCAAGAAAATCATATTACTTGGTTTCATCACATGTAAGGCCTTTAACTACAAATTTTTGAGGTTGAAACTTTTTAAAGGAGGGTAATGTGATATGACCCCAAGGGGGCCATATATGGGGTTAAATGTATATGATATGACCACAAGGGAGGGCATATATGGGGTTAAATGTACATGTAATGTGTAAATGTATATCTAATAGGGTTGGCCTAATAATGAAGGTGCCACATGTGTAATGTGTGAATATGTATATATAGATATCATGTAGTCATTATTGAGGACATGTGATTTGGATGTATGAATGTATTTGGGTATTTGGAGGAGGTTCTCCTATTCTTTAAGGAGTTATTGTGTAACTTATATTTCTTATCTATCTAGGAGTTGTGCTGCATGCTCACATTGGTGTACATGGTGTGTACTTCTGGTTTATTGTGATATTAATAATAATAATAATCTAATTTTAAGGTCACAGCCAAGCCAGACACCAAATTGTTGTATGATACCGCTTTGTTTGTGGGACAAGGGACCCCCTCTGCCCAACAATTTGATTGGTAAAGACTACAGAAGTATACATACCCTACCCCCCTCTGGATTTGAACTTGTGAATTCTTAGGAGGAAACACATGTTCTTAACCATTAGGCCCACTCATGTTGTATAATAATAGTTACTCTACCCCCTCTAGATTTGAACCTGTGACCTCCAAGGAAGAAACACACGTTTTTAGCTATTATAAGAATTTGGATCATAACATTGATAGAGCTTGACTCTTATTCCGTGTTGAAGAAAGAGAGTCAAGCTCAAGCAAACAACTTGAACCTTCATCCACAAGACACCTAATATTGTTGCACCCTATCTCATCCTTGAGAGTGTGGAAAGATACATAAAAGAAGAGAATGATTGACCCTTGGTGACTTAGAAGCAGAGCTTCTCCAATAGGTAAAATGGGCCAAAGAAAGTAGGTTAAGAGATTATGCACATAGGAGATTCATCTTCCATCCTTGGATGTGAATGAAATTATGGCCACATTTTTTTCACATAAATCCATGCAAAGAAATGACACTTTCTCCAAAAATATAATGAGGTGAATGCATAAGTGTTGGAGTGCACTAGTTTGGCAATATTGATTTATCAAATAGTTTTGCAAAGATCAGCAATCATACCATATATTTTCCAAGTACTTTGAACCATGCAACAAGTCATGTCCAAGCTTATGAACTATGCAAACAAAACTTTGCAATGTAAACAAAGTTTCAAGTATTTGCAAGTAATATAAACCACATTCGAAAATGACAAGTATACAATTGTCATTTCTATGGTTAGCATGAATGCCTTTTTATGCTAGTTGAGATAAGGCTAGTACTTGAAGCTATATGTTTTATTCTCCAATTAAGTGTAAACCCTACAATGGATTGTACTTTAAAATAGACATTGGCACATTCACTTGCACACTAACATTTGTGTATGTGTTTGTAATTCAATAGGCAAGAATCAATCATGATAAGAAACAAGGAACCCAAAATTATCAACCTTTTCATTAAAAATTGTTGTGCCCTAATGTTTTTATATGTTATTTTTGGTGACCTATGACTTCATGAAACAATATAAAAGTTGTAAAACATATTTATCTCAAGATCATAAATATAGAACCATCATTATATGAAAGCATAGATAATTAGAACTATCAAAAGTAGAGCCTCATGATGAACCAAATTGTAACAAACTCATCAATTTCACAACCATAGTGCACACTAGGAGGATAAACCTATTGTAGCATATAAGGAAACATCGGTAGCACCATTATCAATGAAGGCAAGGTTGGGCCATTTTGATCATCAAGGTGGTTATTAAAAGGAAACTTTTCGCTAGGCATAGGGCTTGTCGCAAAACTTTGCAATCAATCTTATGCTGACCAAATTTGTAAAACATCTTTATCTTAACATCATGAAACAATACAAAAGTTGTAAAACATCTTTATCTCAATATCATAAATATATAACCACCCTTATATGAAAGCATAGATAATTGAAACTATCAAAAGTAGAGCCTCGTGATGAACCAAATTGTAACAAACTCGTCAATTTCACAACCATAGTGCAGACTAGAAGGATAAACCTA
>JASDQU010585430.1:93210-103830 GCA_032191745.1 Picea mariana
AAGAAAATGGAATACTCATCAGTATTCATGAAACATGGCATCAAAAAAGCATTATTCAATGGGATATTATTAGATACCAACATCTACTACAAATTCTATAAGCTTCAACAACAATACATGGAATCAAGGGAAATAAATTATGCAACAACTAGCCACTAAGTATTAAGACCGAAAATAATTGATTTTGGATGGATGGATAATTATCAATGGAAAGAGGAAAGCAGGAACGCAAGAAAATCATATTACTTGGTTTCATCACATGTAAGGCCTTTAACTACAAATATTTGGGGTTGAAACTTTTTAAAGGAGGGTAATGTGATATGACCCCAAGGGGGGCATATATGGGGTTAAACATACATGTAATGTGTAAATGTATATCTAATAGGGTTGGCCTAATAATGAAGGTGCCACATGTGTAATGCGTGAATATGTATATATAGATATCATGTAGTCATTATTGAAGACATGTGATTTGGATGTATGAATGTATTTGGGTATTTTTAGGAGGTTCTCCTATTCTTTAAGGAGTTATTGTGTAACTTATATTTCTTATCTATCTAGGAGTTGTGCTCCATGCTCACATTGGTGTACATGGTGTGTACTTCTGGTTTTTTGTGATATTAATAATAATAATAATATAATTTTAAGGTCACAGCCAAGCCATACACCAAATTGTTGTATTATACCACTTTGTTTGTGGGACAAGGGACCCCCTCTGCCCAACAATTTGATTGGTAAAGACTATGGAAGTATACATACCCTAACCCCCTCTGGATTTGAACTTGTGACTTCTTAGGAGGAAACACAAGTTCTTAACCATTAGGCCCACTCATGTTGTATAATAATAGTTACTCTACCCCCTCTAGATTTGAACCTGTGACCTCGAAGGAAGAAACACACGTTTTTAGCTATTATAAGCATTTGGATCATAACCTTGATAGAACTTGACTCTTATTTCGTGTTGAAGAAAGAGAGCCAAGCTCAAGCAAACAACTTGAACCTTCACCCACAAGACACCTAATATTGTTTCACCCTATCTCATCCTTGAGAGTGTGGAAAGATACCTATAAGAAGAGCGTGATTGACCCTTGGTGACATAGAAGCAGAGCTTCTCCAATAGGTAAAATGGGCCAAAGAAAGTAGGTTAGGAGATTATGCACCTAGGAGATTCATCTTCTATCCTTGGATGTGAATGAAATTATGGCCACATTTTTTTTCACATAAATCCATGCAAAGAAATGACACTTTCTCCAAAAATATAATGAGGTGAATGCATAAGTGTTGGAGTGCACTAGTTTGGCAATATTGATTTATCAAATAGTTTTGCAAAGATCAACAATCATACCATATATTTTCCAAGTAATTTGAACCATGCAACAAGTCATGTCCAAGCTTATGAACCATGCAAACAAAAATTTGCAATGTAAACAAAGTTTCAAGTATTTGCAAGTAATATAAACTACATTCAAAAATGACAAGTATACAATTGTCATTTCTATGGTTAGCATGAATGCCTTTTTATGCTAGTTGAGATAAGGCTAGTACTTGAAGCTATATGTTTTATCCTCCATTTAAGTGTAAAACCTACAATGGATTGTACTTTAAAATAGACATTGGCACATTCACTTGCACACTAACATTTGTGTATGTGTTTGTAATTCAATAGGCAAGAATCAATCATGATAAGAAACAAAGAACCCAAAATTATCAACCTTTTCATTCAAAATTGTTGTGCCCTGATGTTTTTATATGTTATTTTTGGTGACCTATGACTTCATGAAACAATATAAAAGTTGTAAAACATATTTATCTCAAGATCAAAAATATAGAACCATCATTATATGAAAGCATAGATAATTGGAACTATCAAAAGTAGAGCCTCATGATGAACCAAATTGTAACAAACTCATCAATTTCACAACCATAGTGCACACTAGGAGGATAAACCTATTGTAGTATATAAGGAAACATTAGTAGCACCATTATCAATGAAGGCAAGGTTGGGCCATTTTGATCATCAAGGTGGTTATTAAAAGGAAACTTTTCGCTAGGCATAGGGCTTGTCGCAAAACTTTGCTATCAATCTTATGCTGACCAAATTTGTAAAACATCTTTATCTTAACATCATGAAATAATACAAAAGTTGTAAAACATCTTTATCTCAATATCATAAATATAGAACCACCATTATATGAAAGCATAGATAATTGAAACTATCAAAAGTAGAGCCTCGTGATGAACCAAATTGTAACAAACTCGTCAATTTCACAACCATAGTGAAGACTAGGAGGATAAACCTATTGTGGCATATAAGGAAACATTGGTAGCACCATTATCGATGAAGGAAAGGTTGGGCCATTTTGATCATCAAGGTGGTTATTAAAAGGAAAATTTTCGCTAGGCATAGGGCTTGTCGCAAAACTTTGCAATCAATCTTATGTTGACCAAATTTTGGGTTAACAATAGACATTTTAGAGGTAGATGTTGTTTTGGGTGTTCATTGGCTTATTTAATTGGGGATTTACTCCACCAATTATTGGGAGGAAATTATCTCCTTCCACCAAAATGGTGAATACTACACTATTAAGGCCTATTACCTAATATCAAATCCAAACATGTGACGTAGAAACTTTTGAAGAAGGGGTAATTTGGCTTCATGGGTCACTTATATCATATGGAGGAAGAACATTCTCAACAAACTCAATATCCATGCCTCTCTATTTTGATCCAAAAATATAAGGTGGTATTTTGGGATATGCCCATAGGACTTACACATTATAGGGGTATATAGCTTTTTATTGAGCTTGACCCCACCAAAGATCCCAGAATTTCTCATCTGTGTTGATATGGCCACTTTTAGAAGCATGATATTGAAAGGATTGTGGAGGAACTCTTAGACATTGGGATCATCACTCCTAGTAATAGTGCTTATGTTTCCACTATCATCTTGGTAAGAAAAACAAATGTCTCTAATCGATTATGTATTGATTATAGAGAACTTAATTGGACCATTATAAAATGTAAGTCTCCCAGTGGTCAACATTCAGGATTTGATGGATGAGTTACATGGTGTCAATTTATTCTTTAATATTGACCTACATTTTATCTATTATTATATACCCATATGATTCCAGGACCAAGAGAAGATCACATTCACAACACATTAGAGCACTAGAAATTTTAAGTGATGCTAGTCAACCTCCATAATGTTCCTACTATTTCAATCATTAATGAAAACAGTGTTAGGTTTTTGTATGTGCAATATTTTTTGGTCTTGTTTTATGATATCCCCATATATATAGTAGAACATTCACCGAGAATCTGAAGCATTTTCATTTTGTACTAGCCACTTTAGCAAAACACAATCTCTATGAAAACAATCCAAGTGTGAATTTGTTAAGACTTTCTTGGAATATATTATCTCTTCAGAGGCTATTTATATTGATCTTGCAAAGATTATGGCCATTCATAAACAAGGATCAATTCCTACAACCCTAGATAAGATTTGAGGATATTTGGGCCAAGACGTTTTCTAGCACATATTTGTACAAAATTTCTCTCATATTGCACATCCAATTATGAATTTAACAAAAGAATGCATTTCAATTGTCCAAGGCACAACAAGATTTTAACATTATGAATGAAACTTGTGCTTTCTAAACTTGATTTCACATGGTTCATCATTATTAAGAGTGATTATTTTGGGTTTGTACTCGGTGCAATACTTTCACAGAATGATAAATCCATTTCCTGTGAAAGCATAAAGTTGAATGAAAGAGAATGACATGTGTCTACATATAACAAAGAAATTATGGTGATACTTGGTGCAATATCCAAGGGTCACTAACTCCTTCTTGGTAAAAATTTCATCAAAATTGACCACCTTAGCTTGAATCACTTACCGATAGGGTACTTAGATAGAGAAGCAACAAAAATGAATAGGCTCTTTATAATCCTCTAGCCTTGAGAGAATATATAAAAATGATAAGGAATACATGGTTGTAAATGATTTATCTTGGTAGCATGAACCACCCACCTTCAACTCCATCTCAAGCAATTACATTTCTTGGGTCTAAGAGCCCTTACGTAGCAATTTTTAAATTAAATCTTACTTTTTCTATTAATATTAACATATTTACCCCCGGATGGGGTGCTATGTGGACAGCTTGGGCACGTGGAGGCGCAGCCTGGGCACGTGGAGGTGCCAACGGGAACACCATTAATAGAGGCCCCTCCTCCTGGCTGCGAGCAGTTAATACGAGCCCTCACCTCCGTAGACACTGAATGATGATGGAGCTCCTCGCGCGTGGACAGGGAACGGATGGCCAGAGCATTAAGCTCTCGGCGTTAATGTATTTCTCAGCGCTGGGTTATGTTCATTACAGTCACAAGGGTAGCAGACCTCCCACCTTGCATACGAATTTTCCGCAGCTGGTTTAGCACTGTAGAGCAGGAGGTTTGACCCTAGCACTCACCATGCCATGGATTCGGGGTCGGCCTTGACGAGGCATTGCCTGGCATGCAGCAGAATCATGCAGAAAACGCCACCAGAAGTTCACTCGAGCAATTCTCGTGGCTAAGAAAAATCGCAGAGGCGGCGCCACCACTGCACCCTCGCCGCCCCGAACATATGTGGAGGAGGACATGTCTATTACACTCCCTGCTGATTTTTCTGAGAGTAGGATGTTTGTTGTCCCGGACAACTGGGATCCTTCGAAACACTTCGAGCACTCGCCAATTGCTTCCAATTTGGGCAATTTTCCACAGCCAGCCACCGCTCAGAGTGAAATCTACGTGGCCTGCGTGGTGGAGGAGGAGCCACCGGACTTCATTACTGGGGAGCAAAAGCACGGGACGCCGCTGGAGTGCAAGACAAGGGGACCGGAGCCGAGCCAAGACGGAATGGATCCAGGAAGAAACTCGCCACCATCGCTGTTGTTGCTGCATCCCGAACACCTCCAACTGATCTTCGAAGTGCGCATCCTTGTGGATGATCAGGTCTTCCGATCCATGAGAGTCAGCCAGTGCTTGGATATTCTGTACACGTCCTACTCCAAAGCCTCTCCACGATGTCAATGTCCTACTTGCACGCAGCCCTTCGTTCTCCCCGGCAATGGCGGCAATTAGGTTCTGGTTTTTTATAGTTTTTATGCTCTTTCCTATTACTATGTACCAAAGCTATAGCTCTCCCATTTCTAGTTTAACTTGCTCTAGTCTAGTCTTTCCTGTGCGGTTGAACACAGAGAACAAAATCCCTGGTTTCCCTCGGGTAGGGTGGCGAAACTCTACGCCTAATTTTTGTTGTTACAGTGGACAGGCCAGCTGTCCTGGTTTCCTCTGTTGGCAGGACAGCTGGCCTATGTATGCCAGCTGTTTACATTTTTTGCCAGTTTAATACAAAGGTTCTGCTTTTTATTTAAAAAAAAAAAAATATTAACATATTTACAGAGCTAAATTAATGTAAAAAGGACGATTCATACAATAAAATTCCACAAACATTAGCCAAAAACAAATATTGTGTGGGCTAGATTAAGACAAAACACCCATGAATCAGATGCAAGAGTAACAAACATGGGTTGGTGGCTACCAAAATGACCATATCCTCACAAAATATATAATGGATCCTACCATAATTCAACTTTACTAGGATATTATTGATGGTAATAATATCTAACCACTATTACATTTGGGGATGAAATATGACATTTAGATCCACATTTGAAGTAAAAAAAACAATTTTAATGGTGAATAACAATTAAATTTCTTGATTTATTTTTTTTGTCTCTTGCCCCTAATAAACATTGTTTTTTTCCACATTACAATGGTGATATCATTATTTAATGTTAGGAATGTCAGTTATTCTATGTTTCTTGGTGCATGATTAAATTTGACAAAGTCAAATTTTATTATAGTGACCACACGTAGAATAACTAATAAGGCTAATATAAAATTACCTTGGAATAAAATCGATGAGTATTTTGTAATTTCAATGTTTATATGTGTGTGTGTGTGTGTGTGTGTGTGTGTGTGTGTGTGTGTGTGTGTGTGTGTGTGTGTGTGTGTGTGTGTTCTATTTTAAAAGACAACGATGAGAAATAAACCATTTTTTCTGGTCTAATTAAGAGTTGGGATCAAATCACAAGTTAGGAGTGGTAAATTTTTATTTCGTTGTTGAACTCCTTAATATTCTTCCCATAGTTGAAATTTATTTGGGTAAAATTTGTAAATACCATTTAATTACTTTATATGTGAAATTTTTTGAATGTCTTGTTGAACTAATGCGTGGTCAATTGAATGTTATGTTGAAATACAAAACAATGTCAAATAACAATAACTCAAGCATTGGTGCATCTGATCGAGTGGCTTATATGGAGCTATTAATCAAAGAAGTATTCGATCTCACCTTGGATAATGATCTTAATGAATTAAGTAATTGAGCACATACAAGCAATGTTAAAAAGCCATGTAGGAATAATCCCAAACTTATTGATATTGGTGATCGGACATGTTATTTCCCTTGCAAGAAATGCAAGTGCTTATAGAGAACAATATTTGTAAGGTCAACAGATAGAAAACATTGCTCAGAAAATAAACACCTAGAAGGGAGAACCGAATATCACCCCTTGGTAAGATCCAAAAACATGTTTTTCTTAATTTTGTAAAAGTTCCAAATGTTTTAATATTTTGATATTAATTATGTTTACTTGATTGTATTTACAAATGAAAAAATGCCTAGGCTTGAAATTCATAATGCTACARTTTGCAATATCAATGGTGAGGGTGATGGAGTTGAAGTTGATCATATAGAAGAAATTGATACTAATATTATTGAGAATGAAGTGATAAATAGGTTGATCCATGATACCTTTGTTGTAGCATACCCAATCTACTTTGTATGTTTGTTGAGGTGATGGGTGCTTTGTATGTTTGTTGAGGTGATGGGGTACTCTAAATCAACAATCCAATTTCTATGATACCATATTGTGACACACAGTTACCTAATTAAGTTGTAATCAATATTATTGCATAGAAATTATAGGCAAGTAGAACTTAGCAATGGAAATAGAATTTCATATAAAAATTTAATTCAACACTCATGTATGCATTCATCCATTTCAACACTTAAAACATATATTTTGATAATAATTACATTATTTAAAATAAGTACATGGAAATTTACAACAGCTTACATTCAAGACATTTCCTATAAAGTTAATTACATTTCCTTCCTGATTATGGTATCTACAATGCCCATGAAAACCACCTGTCATAATTGGATTTTAATTTATAGATCAATAACAAAATTATTCCCTGTACAAATCAAATCATGATTGTAACAACCTTAAAATATGCATATCAATGTCTACCAAATAATCCAAAATGCATTCATAAGCCAATGCTAATGTCAAGAGTTGTCGCTAACCCAATTAAATACATCTTCATCAAATACAACACTTCCTCAAATATTGGTCATCAACAAATAATACTAAATATTAAATTACTTATCTGTTATAAGATGCACTTTGGAAAACATCTCCATGAAAGAATTTTTCCTCCCAACCATAGGCATCGGATTGTGTAGGTGCCACCCCTGTGCTAGGTAATGAAACAAGGGTGAATTTCCTAGCTGTGAATCTATCTTTTCTTACTCAACCCAATATCTAGATATCATAGGCAAATAATTAACCTTTCAACCCATTTTCACTACAACAATACCACTCACCAACCACTCTTTCCCCTCATCCCTCACCACACAAGGAATGGTATCTCTTTCTCTACTAAACAACCCTTCAAGCTATCCCAAGCTGGCCAAGGAAACTCTAATATTGGGAACTAAGAAAAACTTAGTTGTAAACAATTACCCATCAACTTAGTCATTACTTCTACATCATCCATGGCTGCAAACTATGGCAGCATATCCCTCTTATTAGAATGTACACCTAGAACCAACATACCAATGATAGAATGAATGAATGATTTTTCTATTGGAATAACATGCTTTGCTAGTTCATCACACCTCTAGATCTTCTAGAGACAGTTAGTTGATAGATGAATAGAAGAGTCGATTGGGAGGTTGACTGGGTGGCCAACTAAGAGGTTGACGAAGGGGTGGAATGTAAAGTCCCCTAAGAATTCAACTGGTTGAGTATCTAGAATAGAACAATTGACTGGTGTGAAAAACATGGAAAAAATTAAGGAAATTCTATGTGCCCTCACGAATCTATGTGAACCTCGTCTTCCTCATTTCAAAGGATTTGGTTAAATATTGGTGCTATATAGGATGGACCTATGGGTCAATCTAAGTGTCTAATCAATTATATGTTGTGCATTGAAATCATTTGGTTTATTACATTGTTTTTTTGTTGAGATATGCTTAGTTTTGCTTAAGTGTTGTAACAATGTCTTTACACACCACCCTATATTAGAATTCTAGATCATTTATCTATCTAATCCTTTGATTCTCCAACATGGTATCAAAGCTAGTGGTTTGAGATATAACATGTTGACTAAAAGTCTTGTGGAGGTTGTCGACACTCCTAATGAGTCAGATATGTCTAGAATATTGACTTGGGGTTTCAACTTGCATATTGAGTCTGGGATTATATCATTGGATCAACAATATGGGTTCCAAGCTAGAGCCTATGGTTATGAATGGCCACAACTATGGAATTTTGGCATGATATATGGAAGCTTTATTGAAGAGTAAATTTGTGTGGTAGTTTATCAATACTATGGTTAGAGATCAAAAGGATAACCAACAAAAGTTTGTTGTCAATGGGTAGAAGGATGAGGATATAGGAGTCATAATGACCTATGTCTCTATAGATATTTGTTTTCATCTAAGTGGGATCAATTTCCCAAATACTATATGGAAGATGTCGAAGTCTCTAATTGATAAAATCGATGAAAGTTAGGTTATTGCAGATTGAGAAAGATTTGATCTCTCTAGAAATTCTCTCTTTTGAAGAAATTGAAGGTTATATGGCCCATGTGAAGTAACTTCAATTGAAATTGGATGAATGCAGAAAACATTTTCCCAATAAATATGGTCAACTCATAGAACTGATCTTGATTCATCTAAAGATACTATATGATGTGTTTTGTTTGACATTTTAGTTGGACCACCCAAAAAGATGATGATAAGAATTATACATTTGATTATTTTTGTGGTTTACTTATTAACACATAGGATAAATCGTTTGATGAAAGGAAACTTGAAGTCAAGCAACATGCCCATTTATTGAAGGGAAAGGGTCGACAAAATTACAAAGAAAGAGGTTGTCAGGAGTAGGAAAGTGACCATGTCGACTAGACCAACAAGAAGAAGCATGGTGATCAGACTTTAACTAAGAAAGGTAGAAAGAAGAAAAAGTGCCTCTATTGCAAGAAATTAAGAGATATGGAGAAGACTTGTTGTTAAAAGACCAAGGAACTAGAGAAGAAAGTGAAGAAACTTGAAAGTGACATGTTGATTGGTATATTGATCGACCTATAGAACCAAAATTCAAAAGGTAAGGTAGATAACTATCCATTGTTTTAGTGCTTCTTAGGGATTACATGTTCATACCTCTCAAATTGAATTGATCTTCCGTAAAGTGAAACCCTAGTTTCATAAAAGTATCAGAAGTACCAGAAAACCAGTACCAGAAGTACCAGAAGTACCAGAGTACCAGAAGTACTAGAAGCACCAGTCCAGAAATCTGCAGATCAGATTTGAAGGGGTAAAAGTTGGATTTTCTCAGATCCAAGTACACCAGGCTACTTGCCTCAACCAAGCGCACCTCCTGGTAAGGTCAAAAATTGATTTTAAGCATTTTCATTTTTGGTCATTTTTCATAGCCTCAAGTACAAGATGTCTGCAAGCACAAAGCTTGTTGAGAAACTAGAAGGCATAGACAACTTTCGTGCCTGGAAGTATAGGATCGGTCTGATCCTTGCAGAGAATGACCTAGCAAGATTTATCAAAGAAGAAGTGGAGGAACTTGAAGATGCCGTAGAGAAAGCGAAGCATCAAAAGGACTCAATCAGGGCTCAAAGAATCATTGCAGATTCAATCAAAGACCACCTAATCCCGTATGTATCGTCCAAGAAAACTTCGAAGGAGATGTTTGAATCTCTAAAAAAACTATATGAAGGAAAGAACATCAACCGAAAGATGAATCTAAGATCTCAATTGAAGAATACCAAGATGCAGAAAGGAGAAATGATTCAAGAATATTTCTCCCAAATCTCAAAAATTAAAGAACAGTTAAAAGCGATTGGAGACACAATCGATGAAGACGAATTTGTAATAATGGCCCGAAATGGTCTCACAATACCTTGGGATGCTTTCATCTAGTCAGTATGTGCCAGAAAGGAGAAACTACAGTTTGAGAGCCTATGGGAAGAATGCATCCAAGAAGAGACAAGGGTAGCCAACCATGAAGCACTACTAGCAAGGGATGATGATCAATCCCTAGCTACTCATACAAAAGGAGGAAGGAAGAAACCCTACTTCAAAAGGGAATCTCATAGAGAACCTCAACCATTAAACAAATTCAACAACCAAGAATCTCACCCAATAAATTTTTAGAAGAAAGGACAATGCAAGGGATGAGATCTCTCATCTATACAATGCTA
>JASDQU010585430.1:103850-120062 GCA_032191745.1 Picea mariana
TTTGCAATATCAATGGTGAGGGTGATGGAGTTGAAGTTGATCATATAGAAGAAATTGATACTAATATTATTGAGAATGAAGTGATAAATAGGTTGATCCATGATACCTTTGTTGTAGCATACCCAATCTACTTTGTATGTTTGTTGAGGTGATGGGTGCTTTGTATGTTTGTTGAGGTGATGGGGTACTCTAAATCAACAATCCAATTTCTATGATACCATATTGTGACACACAGTTACCTAATTAAGTTGTAATCAATATTATTGCATAGAAATTATAGGCAAGTAGAACTTAGCAATGGAAATAGAATTTCATATAAAAATTTAATTCAACACTCATGTATGCATTCATCCATTTCAACACTTAAAACATATATTTTGATAATAATTACATTATTTAAAATAAGTACATGGAAATTTACAACAGCTTACATTCAAGACATTTCCTATAAAGTTAATTACATTTCCTTCCTGATTATGGTATCTACAATGCCCATGAAAACCACCTGTCATAATTGGATTTTAATTTATAGATCAATAACAAAATTATTCCCTGTACAAATCAAATCATGATTGTAACAACCTTAAAATATGCATATCAATGTCTACCAAATAATCCAAAATGCATTCATAAGCCAATGCTAATGTCAAGAGTTGTCGCTAACCCAATTAAATACATCTTCATCAAATACAACACTTCCTCAAATATTGGTCATCAACAAATAATACTAAATATTAAATTACTTATCTGTTATAAGATGCACTTTGGAAAACATCTCCATGAAAGAATTTTTCCTCCCAACCATAGGCATCGGATTGTGTAGGTGCCACCCCTGTGCTAGGTAATGAAACAAGGGTGAATTTCCTAGCTGTGAATCTATCTTTTCTTACTCAACCCAATATCTAGATATCATAGGCAAATAATTAACCTTTCAACCCATTTTCACTACAACAATACCACTCACCAACCACTCTTTCCCCTCATCCCTCACCACACAAGGAATGGTATCTCTTTCTCTACTAAACAACCCTTCAAGCTATCCCAAGCTGGCCAAGGAAACTCTAATATTGGGAACTAAGAAAAACTTAGTTGTAAACAATTACCCATCAACTTAGTCATTACTTCTACATCATCCATGGCTGCAAACTATGGCAGCATATCCCTCTTATTAGAATGTACACCTAGAACCAACATACCAATGATAGAATGAATGAATGATTTTTCTATTGGAATAACATGCTTTGCTAGTTCATCACACCTCTAGATCTTCTAGAGACACTTAGTTGATAGTTGAATAGAAGAGTCGATTGGGAGGTTGACTGGGTGGTCAACTAAGAGGTTGACGAAGGGGTGGAATGTAAAGTCGCCTAAGAATTCAACTGGTTGAGTATCTAGAACAGAACAATTGACTGGTGTGAAAAACATGGAAAAAATTAAGGAAATTTCTATGTGCCCTCATGAATCTATGTGAACCTCGTCTTCCTCATTTCAAAGGATTTGGTTAAATATTATTGCTATATAAGATGGCCCTATGGGTCAATCTAAGTGTCTAATCAATTATATGTTGTGCATTGAAATCATTTGGTTTATTACATTGTTTTTTTGTTGAGCCATGCTTAGTTTTGCTTAAGTGTTGTAACAATGTCTTTACACACCACCCTATGTTAGAATTCTAGATCATTTATCTATCTAATCCTTTGATTCTCCAACATGGTATCAAAGCTAGTGGTTTGAGATATAGCATGTTGTCTAAAAGTCTTGTGGAGGTTGTTGACACTCCTAATGAGTCAGATATGTCTAGAATATTGACTTGGGGTTTCAAATTGCATATCAAGTCCGGGATTATATCATTGGATCAACAATATGGGTTCCAATATAGAGCCTATCGTTATGAATGGCCACAACTATGGAATTTTGGCATAAGATATGGAAGCTTTATTGAAGAGTAAATTTGTGTGTTAGTTTATCAATACTATGGTTAGAGATCAAAAAGATAGCCAACAAAAGTTTGTTGTCAATTGGTAGAAGGATGAGGATATAGGAATCGTAATGACCTATGTCTCTAGAGATATTTGCTTTCATCTAAGTGGGATCAATTTCCCAAATACTATATGGAAGATGTCGAAGTCTCTAATTGATAAAATTGATGAAAGTTAGGTTATTGCAGATTGAGAAAGATTTGATCTCTCTAGAACTTCTCTCTTTTGAAATAATTGAAGGTTATATGGCCCATGTGAACTAACTTCAATTGAAATTGGATGAATGCAGAAAACATTTTCCCAAGAAATATGGTCAACTCATAGAACTGATCTTGATTCATCTAAAGATACTATATGATGTGTTTTGTTTGACATTTTTTGCTAGTTGGACCACCCAAAAAGATGATGATAAGAATTATACATTTGATTATTTTTGTGGTTTACTTATTAAGACATATGATAAATCGCTTGATGAAAGGAAACTTGAAGTCAAGCAACATGCCCATTTATTGAAGGGAAAGGGTCGACAAAATTACAAAGAAAGAGGTTGTCAGAAGAAGGAATGTGACCATGTCGACTAGACCAACAAGAAGAAGAATGGTGATTAGACTTTAACTAAGAAAGGTTGAAAGAAGAAAAAGTGCCTCTATTGCAAGAAATTGAGATATATGGAGAATATTTGTTGTTAAAAGACCAAGGAACTAGAGAAGAAAGTGAAGAAACTTGAAAGTGACATGTTGATTGGTATATTGATCGACCTATAGAACCAAAATTCAAAAGGTAAGGTAGATAACTATCCATTCTTTTAGTGCTTCTCAGGGATTACATGTTCATACCTCTCAAACTAAATTGATAGTCACCTCTAGTTGTACCCATCACATGGCTATGGATGCTTCTCTTTTTTCTTCATTAAAGGAAGCTACAGAAAAATAAATCTTTGTAGTTGATGATTATGCATTTATTGTCATTATTTGTTGAAAGATTGAATTTCATAATGGTGTGATACCAATGTCCATCATATACTTAGTTTGTTTGTGAATTTATTATTAGTGCCCCAACTAACCCAAACTGGTAAGAAAGTAGAATCTTGGCTATATGGGTTTGTCGTGAAGGACATGAAAAAAAAAATTGTTGGTGGTGTTGAAGGATTCTTGGACTTGAAGGATTGATTATATAAGTTTTGTAGCCTTCCCAAGAAATACCCTAGACCAACTGGACTCATAACCACGTTGACGAGCAAAGAATATTGTAGCATGAATGACTTGAACAATTGAATTTCTGAATCTTGAACCTAATGGTAAAACACAACTTGGTTGTTGTTCTATTGACAACCATTACCCCTGATGGAGTATGTGGAGGATGTATGCTTAACGAGCATCAGGTGGCCTTTGGAATAGGGAAATATTAGAGAGCCAAGATTCAACTAGAACTTGTTCATAGTGACCTACATTCCATGAATACGCCATCTCTTATTGGTGCAAGGTATGTATTAAATTTCATTGATGACCTTTTTCTAGGTATAATTGGGTGTATTTCTTGAAGAATAAGAATAATTTATATGAAAGATTCAAGGAAGGAAACTTGATGAGAAAACAATGTGGTCAACTTGTGAAACGTTTAAAATCTAACAATAGAGGAAAATATATCATGAAGGAATTTGAAAGTTACTTGTCACGTAACAGTATCTCCTAGAAGAGATATGTACCTCACACACACCAAAAGAAAAATGTCACTAAAAGGAAGAATCCTACTTTGGTTGAAATGTCATGTTGTTTGCTTTAGGGAAAAGGTATATCGATTAGTTTTTGGGTAGAAGTTGTTTACTACTCAAACTACTTGTTAAACTTGATTTTGACTAAAGTTGTATGGGATACAGCTCCAATTGAAAAATGGAGCAAAAGGAAACCCTCATTCAAACATCTTAGAACCTTTGGATGCATTGTGTGGGCTCATATTTTGAATGATAGAAGGAAGAAATTGGATGTGAAGAGTCATGCATGTATCATGATGGGTTGCTCTAAAGACTCAACAACCTATATATTGTTTGACTTTTTCAAATAGGATATCATCTATAGAAGATATATTGTCTTTGATGAAATGACCCCAAATATTACTCTGTTGAATTCTTCTTCTAGCTTGTTGAACAATGATCCACTGGAAATTCCAGGGAATTTTGAATTGACTAATTACCTTATAGAATCATTGAATAGATATTCACCATCTCTGATTGGTTTGACTAGTAATCGACCTTCCACAAAAAAATAGACTACAAACTTTGGGACCCTCGTTGAGTCCATAAATGAAGACCTTGGTATAGGAACTACTCAACAATTGGAGATCGTTTTCCTAGATAGGATACCAAGACAAATAAAATTGTTGGAGATGATGCAGGAAACATGAAATTTGACTCGAAAATATAATAAAATAGCATGGTAGTGTTTCTCTAAAGGCATGTGTGCGAGAGGCATGTGATCAAGATACATTTGCATATGCACATGGTCGACCTGAATGAGAGAGTGTACTTATGTCTTATGAGTATCATTCCCTAATGAAGGATGACACATTAAATCCTCGATTGCAAGGAAATAATGTGGTGAAATGTCAGTGGGTTTACAAGACCAAGTTCACATCTGAAGTTGTCGTTGAAAGGCATAAGGTTTGTTTGGTTGCTAACAAATTATCTCAGCAAGAAGGAATTGACTACATTGAAACCTTGGCATCAGTCACAAAGAGGAACTATGTTCAATTGGTTCTTTCACTTGCTAATTAGTTTAGATGGGAGGTACATCAGATAGATGTCAAAGTGTCTTTCTTCATGGTTATCTCACTGAAGAAATATGTATGGAGCACCCCCAATTTTGAAAAGGATGAAAATATTGTGTGTTGACTAAAGAAATCCTTGTATGGTTTGAAATAGGCCCCCTAGGCATGGTATGTATGAGAAGATTGATCACTTTTTCCTTAACTCAGTTTCAAACGCTGTGAATCAGATCAAAATATTTATGTATTTCATGTAAAAAATGAAATATTGATTATTTCATTATATCTCGATGACTTAGTCATTACTGTAAGAAATGTAAATTTAATATGGGTTTGAAGAAACAATTATTAGATACATTTTAAATGATTGATCTTGGCCTATTTCATTTATTTTTATGCATCCAAGTCTTACAAATGGATGATGGTATCTTTATTTCTTAATCTAAATATGTGTTGAACCTTTTAAGAAAATTCCTATTAGAAGGTTGTAAACCTTGTGCTATGCCTTATCAGTTGAGAGTGAAGCTAACTAAGGATTGTGATTCTCTAAAATTTGATGCTACACTCTATCGATATCTTGTCATTATCCTTATTTATTTGACTCACAATTGACATGATATTTTCTTTGTTGTCAGTATAGTTCTTGGTTTCTTCAAGATCAACTTGAAAGTTACCTTAAATCCACAAAGAGAATTGTTCATTATGTCAAGGGAACTTATCAATTTGGTTTAAATTTTTGCAAATACAAAGTGCACTAGTTAGTCAGTTACACTGACTCAAATTGGGCTAGAGATGGAGATGACAAGAAGTCAACATCTAGCTATGTGTTTTGACTCATATTTGAACACATTATCTGGTCTTGTAAAAAGAAGAAGGTGGTTTCTTTATCAACCACATTAGAAAAATATCATGATGTAGTGCATGTTGGAACGAAATCCATATTGATTCAACATCTCATGGGTGAACTTAACTTTCTTGTCAAAACATCAATTGTTGTGTATTGTGATAATCAAAGTGTGATAAAGGTTGTAGAAAATATTGTTGCATGTATGATGTAGGAGCATCACTGCTGTCATTTAATGATACAAGGTGTTGAACGACTCAACATCCAGTGCAGCACACTTAACTGGTTTGGATTCCAAGGAGGGTGCATCACTTTAAATTTTGAAAACTTGTAATTAAAGATCCCATGAGATCTTGAAGCTAGAGCCATTGTATGTGCTCCAAGAGATTGTAATTGACTTTAATGCATGTAGGATTGTACATGTTTTGAGCGCCAACTCATATCTGGATTGTAATTATTCATTTATTCTAATAAGCCTAGTGGTAGTATGCTTTTAATTGTGATATGAAAGCACTAGAATAGTCTGGAGGGAAGGCTCGAGAAGACCTTTCATGTATAAATGAATGTAATATATGCCCAAAAGAGACTGTTGGGAAAAGAAGATGAAAGTTGTTGAAGTCTGTTGAAATCCTTGTAAATATTAGCTGAAGGAATATAGAAGAGGAGAATTGCTTTCAATTTCTAAGATTGCTTATCTTTGAGTAACTGGGTAAATGTTATGTTATTATCTTTGTGTTTGTGTGTGTGTGCATATAAGTGGTTGGTTGAATGAATCCTTAATGTTAATTTGAGTTTCAATTGTTTCTCTCTTGAAATCTTGGTGCAAGGAGTGCACAGTGCCCACGCAAGGAGTGTGGAGATCGAACCGTCTACAGGTTCAAATAGCTCAGGAGAGATAGCGTAAGTTTACGTAGAGCAAGTGCAATGAGTGCACCTATACTAATAAGAATATAAAATCTCAGAGGGGAGACCAGTGCAAAGAGTGCACAGAGTCGACACTTTGTTAAGTGTTGAAAAAGCTCAGAGGAGAGATAGCACAAGGAGTGCGCAGGTGACTTTTTCATGTCCCAAGCTCAGAGGAGAGATATCACAAGGAGTGCGTAGGTGACTTATTTTAAGTCCCAAGCTTAGGAGGGAAGCACAAGGTGTGCGCTAGAATTTGATTCATTCAAGAGACAAATCTCAGGAGGGATAGAGAGAGTAAGTCCCCAAGAGGAGAAATCTCTTTATTTTTAGGTGAGTGGACGAGATCTGTTTGGGAGATATCAGAATCCCTCACAGCTTTTGGATGAAAGAGAAGGAGCATGATTGTTAAAACCCCAAGTCCTATGGACTTCGTTGCTCCGATAGTTTTAAGTTGTTTGTTGTAAGTGAGGCTCAGAGTCTTGAAGCTCTGAAGTCTTGAAGTGAATCTCCACCATAGATCAAGAGGGTGAGTGCGAGCCCTTGGATCCTCGAGTGGGTTGGTGATTCAACACTCTGGGAGAGTTTGGTTGTTGTTGTAAGGAGTGGAGAATTCCCTGAAGTCTCAAAGTCTGGAGTAAATCCTGACCGTCAGTTGTTGGGTACACATGGACCATAGATTTCTGAGTGTTTGGAATTTCGCTATTTGCAAGGTTGTGGGTGAAAGTTGGTTTGGTGTGAAAAGTACCAAAGCCCCGGAGCCCAGAGTAAATCTAGACCATGGATCTAGAATGGAGTGTGGATCATTGATCCCTGAACTCTTCGAGAGTTCGCTAGTTCGACTATTCAAGAGAATTGGAGTGTGATGTTGGTAAATCTTCCGAAGCCCCAAAGTTCCAGAGCACTAAAGTTACTTCTTTCCAAAATTTAATCCCAAGGTTTTAGGCCCGAGGTCACGTGCTCAACTCCACTGGAGTAATAAGACCCTCGCCAACATGAATTTTCGCGCAGTGAGAGAAGAAAAGGCATGTGGTAAGAATTCTAAGGGTTCAGTGCGGAACCAAGAGCCACTTTGTCTCCTGTGTAATTCGATCCTAGACTAGGAGGTCGTGTGAGCCCTGGGGGGGTTTGCATCAAGTGGTATCAGAGCAGGAATAAGCTTTGTGAGAAGAAATATTTAGAGTAATGTCACCAAGGAGATGCATGGAGAGACCTATAGTCAATTCAATTATGGAGGAGGAAATGAGACAACTTCATGCGAATCTGCATGCCATGGAAATAGCACAAAGGAGAGCACCAGAGGCTGGTGAAGTCAGTGAACCTGAAAGTGAAGATATAGAAGAAGAAGAAGTTATAGGAGAACAAGAAGCAGAGGAGTGATTGCTAAGAGTTGTTGTCAAGTTGGGAACCAGAGCAAAGATGGAAGTCTCGATGTATGAAGGTAATTTGAATGTAGAAGAATTGTTTGACTGGATAAGTGCTTTAGACAATCACTTTGACTATGAGGATATTGATGATGAGAAGAAAGTAAAGCATGCGGTGAACAGATTGAAGGGACATGCAACTTTATGGTGGGACAAGTTGCAAGCTGACAGAAGGAGAAAAGGTAAGTCCAAGATTAAGAGTTGGGATAGAATGGTAGCTAAGCTCAAGGATAAATTCATATCCAAGGATTATCAGTTGAATCTATTAAGAAGGTTGCAGAATCTGAGATAGTAAGGTTTGTTGATGAAGGAGTATACTGAATAATTTTATAAGTTCAATATAAGAGCAGGAAACAGGGAGAATGATGAAGAGAAAGTTGTTAGGTATATTAATGGATTGAGGTATGAAATACGGGATAATATTAGTATGATAACGACGAGGACTGTAGAATATGCTTATTAGGTAGCCCTGAAGGAAGAAGAAAAATTAGCAAGAAACCAGAGTCATAGGAACATGGGGAAGACTCCTAACAGAGGAAGAGGAATCACCAGAGAGAATTTCCAGAAATCCATGGGAGAAGATGGAGGATTTAACAGTTAGACAGATAGAGGAGGAATTTATAGAGGAGGATACTCTAGAGGAAGGAATCCTTTTCCAAGAGGTAGAGGAAGAGGCAGAGGAGGAGAAGTGAAGTGTTATGCTTGTGGTAAAACAAGGCACGTGTCTTGGGAATTTCCTAAAAATAAGAATGTAGGAGGTAGAGAAGCTCACATTTCTGAGGCGCAGTAGAGGAATGGAGAGACGAAGATGAAAGCAGAAGTAGTTGAAGAGGGAAGATCACTCATGATGAGGAAACCTCTAGTAAAGCCAAAAAAAGAGGTACGAGAACCAGTCTAGAGGAATGGTTTATTCAGAACTGCTTGCAAGACCAGAGACATAGTATGCAAGGTGATCATACACAGTGGGAGCACTGACAACTTAGTATCCACGTAGATGGTGTAAAATATAAAGTTGGAGATGACAACACATCTGAGTCCGTACAGGGTGTCATGGTTGCAAAAATCACATCAAGTCATGGTAAGTCGATAGTGTAAAGTTGAGTTTAAAATTGGTAGTTATAAGGATGAAGTTTTATGTGATGTCATACCCATGGATGTTTGTCACGTTCTATTGGGGAGACCTTGGAAATATGACAGGAATGTCATACATGATGGGAGGAATAATAGTTATATCCTTCAGAAAAATGGGAGTAAACATATGTTGTTTCCATTAGAAGATGAGGGAGTCAAAGAGTAGGCTAGTCCTAGTATACTTCTCATGAGTGGGAAGTAGATCTTGAAAGAAGTCAAGAAATACCAGGAAATGCAGTTTGTTGTTATAGGTAAGCCGAGATTCATCCTTACAAACACTTATATGAATGATTTGCCTATGAAAGTTCAGGATTTATTGGATGAGTTACCTCACACTTTACCACCCATCAGGAGTATCGATCACCATATTGACCTTATTCCGAGAGCAATTTTGTTGAACAAAACAACATACAGATTAACCCCTCAGGAGAATGAAGAGGTTAAGGAGAAGGTCCAAGAGTTGTTGGATAAAGGTCTGATTAGATAAATCTTGAGCCTGTGTGCAGTACCAACTGTGTTGAGTCCAAAGAAGGATGGAGGTTGGAGAATGTGCATATATTCTAGAGCCATCAACTAGATAACCATCAGGTATAGATTTCCTTTACCCAGAATGGATGATTTAATGGATTGTTTGAGTGGAGCTAGTTATTTTTCCAAGATAGACTTGAAGAGTGGTTATCATCAGATAAGAATGAGAGAGGGAGATGAATGGAAAACATCATTCAAAACAAATGAAGGACTATATGAGTGGCTTGTTTTGTCGTTTGGATTAACGAATTCTCCAAGTATGTTCATGAGGTTAATGAATGAAGTGCTCAAAGATTTTATTGGGAAGTTTGTGATCGTTTATTTAGATGATATTCTAGTTTTCAGTAAGATTGAAGAGGAGTATTTAAGACACTTGAACATGGTGTTGAGAAGGTTGCAGCAAGAAATGTTGTTGGTGAATTTGAAGAAATGTTTTTTTATGAAGACAAAACTTGTGTATTTGGGATTTGTAATTTCTTCAAATGAATTGAAGATGGATCCAAAAAAGGTGAGGGATATAAGAGAGTGGCCTTCTCCAAGAAGTGTGTTTGAAGTAAGAAGTTTT
The DNA here is from genome assembly GCA_032191745.1 of Picea mariana. Classification (NCBI taxonomy): domain Eukaryota; kingdom Viridiplantae; phylum Streptophyta; class Pinopsida; order Pinales; family Pinaceae; genus Picea; species Picea mariana. Next base: position 113,985 of record JASDQU010585430.1, read on the forward strand.
CATCGGTTAGAGAGATTTTACAGAAAGTTCATTAGGAATTTCAACAATATTTGCACACCCATACTAGATACTATAAAGAAGGAACATGGATCTTTTGACTGGACAAAAGAAGTCGAGAAAGGATTTAGAGTGTTGAAAGAAAAGATAACAGAACAACCTATCTTAGTTCTGTCAAACTTTAAAAAGACTTTCCAGGTCAAATGTGATGCAAGTGGAGTGGCCATTGGTGGAGTTTTAAATCAAGATGATAAGCTTGTTACTTATTTCAGTGAGAAATTGAATGATGCTAAGAAGAAGTATTCGACATATGACAAGGAATTTTATGCTATAATTCAAGCTTTGAAAAACTAGAGACATTATCTTATTCCAAAGGAGTTTATTTTGTATACTGACAATCATGCTTTGCAGTTCATAACCAGACAAGAGAAATTCAACCAAAGACATGCTAAATGGGTAGAATTCATGCATAATTTTACTTTTGTCATTAAGCATATTAGTGGGAATGCTAACAAAGTTGTAGATTCTTTGAGCAAGAGATGTTTAATATTGTAGGAATTCCAAGTGGAGGATTTGGGATTTTAACACCTCAAGGAGATGCACCAGGAAGACCTAGATTTCAAGGAAGCTTATGAAGCATGTGAAAATACTTTGTTAAGCGATAAGAATCAATGGATGGAGTATATGATCCAAGAGGGACTATTATTCAAAGGAAGTCGATTGTGTATCCCAAGATTCTCAATGAGGGACAATTTGTTAAAGGAGAAACACAGTCGAGGATTGGATGGACACTTTGGCCATGATAAAACATATGCGCAGTTGAGTTCTTCATACAATTGGTCATGCATGAGGTATAATGTGAAGAATTTCATGGACAGATGCAAAATTTGCCAATATGCTAAAGGAAAGCAGCAGAACACAGGATTGTATCAACCATTGCCTATTCCATACAGGCCATGGGATTTTGTAAGTATGGATTTTGTTCTAAGATTGCCAAGAACCCAGAGGGGAAATGATTAAATATTTGTGGTGGTTGACAGATTTTAAAAAATGGCACATTTTATACCATGTCACAAAACTATTGATGCTACCCACATAGACAATTTGTTTTTCAAAGATATTGTGAGATTGCATGGGTTACCCACGAGTATAGTCTCAGACAGAGATACCAAATTTGTGGGACATTTTTGGAGGACTTTGTGAAAGAAGTTGGGAAAAAATTTGTCTTTTAGTTCAGAGTATCACTCTCAAATAGAAGAGATATATGATCAAGAGGATATTTAGTGGAAGCGACAAATGCCCATAGCAGAGAAGCCACAGATAGAAAAGATCTTGGATCGAAGAATTGCTAAGAAACCTAGGAGGAAAGTTTACTATGAATATCTGGTTAAATGGGAGAATCATCTTGCAGAAGATGTCAGTTGGATAACTGAAACCGACATCCAGAAGTATGGAAAGAGAGTGGAGGAGCTCATGGACAGGATTCCATGAATATTTTTTCTAGAGGAGTATGATGCAAAAGCATCACCGTCATCATTTAATGAGGCAAGGTGGAGAACGAATCGACATCTGACACAACACACTTAACTAGTTTGGATTCCAAGGAGGGCGCGTCACTTTAAATTTTGAAAACTTGTAATTAAAGATCCCATGAGATTTTGAAGCTAGAGCCATTGTATGTGCTCCAGGAGATTGTAATTTCCTTTAATGCCTGTAGGATTGTACATATTTTGAGCGTCAACTCATATCTGGATTGTAATTATTCATTTATTGTAATAATCTTAGTGGTAGGATACTTTTAATTGTGATATGAAAGCAATAGAATAGTCTGGAGGGAAGGCTTGATAAGCCCCTTCATGTATAAATCAATGTAATATATGCCCAAAAGTGGTTGCTGGGAAAAGAAGATGAAGGTTGCTAAAGGTTGTTGAAATCCTTGTAAATATTAGCTGAAGGAATATAGAAGAGGATAAATGCTTTCAATTTCTGAGATTGCTCATCTTTGATTAATTGGGTAAATGTTATGTTATTTATCTCTGTGTTTGTGTGTGTGTGTGAATCTAAATGGTTGGTTGAATGAATCCTTAATGTTAATTTGAGTTTCAATCGTTTCTCTTCTGAAATCTCCGTGCAAGGAGTGCACAGTGCCCACGCAAGGAGTGCAGAGATCGAACCATCTATAGGTTTAAATAGCTCAGGAAAGATAGCGTAAGTTTATGCAAAGTGAGCACAAGGAGTGTGCCTATACTCACAGGAGTATAAAAGCTTAGAGGGGAGACCAGTGCAAAGAGTGCACAGATTCGACACTTCATTAAGTGTTGATAAAGCTCAGAGGAGAGATAGCGCAAGGAGTGCGCAGGTGACTTTTTAAAGTCCCAAGCTCAGAGGAGAGATAGCACAAGGAGTGCGTAGGTGACTTATTTTAAGTCCCAAGCTTAGGAGGGAAGCACAAGGTGTGCGCCAGAGTTTGAGTCATTCAAGAGACAAAGTTCAGGAGGGATAGTGAGAGTAAGTCCCCAAGAGGAGAAATCTCTTTGTTTTTAGGCGAATGGACGAGATATATTTGGTAGATATGAGAATCCTTCATAGTCGTTGGATGAAAGAGAAGGAGCATGGTTGTTAAAACCCCAATTCCTTCGAAGTTCGTTGCTCCGACAGTTTTAAGTTGTTTTTTGTAAGTGAGGCCCAAAGTACTGAAGCTCTGAAGTCCCGGAGTGAACCTCCACCATAGATTAAGAGGGTGAGTGTGAGTCGTTGGATCCTCAAGTGGTTCAACGATTCATCACTCCAGTAGAATTCGGTCGTTATTGCTCGGAGTGGATAATTCCCCGAATTCCATAGTAAATCCTGACCATCAGTTGTTCGATACATGTGGACCGTATATTTTTTAGTGTTTGGAATTTGGACATCCGAAAGGTTGTGGGTGAAATTTGGTTTGGTGTGAAAAGTCTCGAAGCCCCGGAGTAAATATAGACCACCAAACTTACCGCTTTCCAAATTTTAAGCCCAAGGTTTTAGGCCCGAGGTCACATGCGCGACTCCGCTGGAGTAAGAAGACCCTCGCGAACATGAATTTTCGCGTAGTGAGAGAAGAAAAGGCATGTGGTAAGAATTCTAAGGGTTTTGTGAGGACCCGAGAGGCACTTCGGCTCCTATGTAATTCGATTCCTAGATTGAGAGTTCATGCGAGCCCTTAGGGGGTTTGCATCAATGTATTAAAATGAAATATGTGAAATTTCATGCTCATTATTTAAGAGAGATATTACAATAAAATGTTGTGAATCTTGTTTATTGTAGGATAAATGATTAATTTGATGATATCTTTATGAAGCTACTATCAATATCCAAGTTTGTGAAACTTTGGGCTATGTTTGGGCTTCAAGAAACTTGAAATTATGGGGGTGTGTGCAAAGGTAATTTCACCTTCTAAATTTCTAGAGTGTTGTGATGATGGGGGGGTGTTGGAACAACACACTTTTCTAGTCCATCACACCTTTGGATCTTTTAGAAACAATAATTTGACATTCAATGATTGACTAGAAGAGTAGATTGGGAGGTTGACCAGGAGGTTGACTAAGGGGTCAATTATGGAGTCAATTAAGCATTCGATTGGTGAGGAAGTTATAATGGAATAATCAAGTGGTGTGTAGAAGATGGAAGAAATTATAAAAACTGTTATGCACCTTCACCAATCTATGTGGACCTCACCTTCCTCTCTTCAAGGGAGTTGGTTACATATTAGTGCTACATAATATGGCCCTATGGATTGATATAAGTGTATAATAAGTTATATGTTGTATCTTGAAATCCTTTGGTTTCTTATATTTCTTTTTTGTTGAGCTATGATTTGTTGTTCTTAAGTGTTGTAATGATGTCTTTATACATCACTCCTCTTTTGGAGTTCTATCTCATCAATCCATCTAATCGTCAAATTCTCCAACATTTCCCCCAAAGGTTGAGAGAATCCCTCCCAAGACTTGCATGAATAATAGGCATGCATGAGGAATACATGCCCACTCATAATCTTGGAAAAATAACACATGGTCATATAAGATGAAAGGATAGGAAATCATGGGGTAATGACACTTGACTTCCATAATAAAATAATATTTATTGACCACCCTACTTCCCCATTGGTTGGTTCATTTCCCTTATGTTGCTCCTAGGGAGTTATAACCCCAAGTGCACCTTTTAATTTATTGTTATTGTTATTATTAATTTGCAATATAATGAAATGGTAATTACACTTACCAAGCATACCATATGCTTACACATTATGGCCAAATGCTCATAGGGGGTATTACATTCCTTCCCTCTTTGAAATAACACCATCCTTGATGTTCCTTTTTCCAATCTTAAAATCATGTCTTCATTCTTCAGCTACACTAATAATGATCATCAATAAAACATGGATGTTACTACCATTTTTATGAACCAATGATCTTATCAATATGATTTTTTTTTCAAACTAAGAGTTGAAGCATATGTATTCATAGCATAAGATTAAGTATGTAATTAGCCCAATACTTATATGTATGTGTATTTCTCTGATCCACAAGGCTGCCATGGGAAAGAGTTCAAATCACTATCTTTTCTAACACTCCCTCTTTGATCCAAAAAACATACAACATAATTGAATATCTCATAGTAGACTCATTCAAGTTGCCTCTTCCTTTCAACAACTTTCCCTTCTAGGATCGGGCATATCTTTCTCTACTAAACAGTCCCTTGGGTGATCCATCTTGCCAAGGTGTTCACATGTAAGAAGAGCATTAAAATAGGGTCCTAGTGTCATCACAAAGGAAGCCTTCTCACCAATCTTTCTAGCTTATAATATCCATCATTCGCCTTACTAGGTAGATCCACCATCCATCTGTGCTATAACATACAAGTATTATGGGTTATTTATTTATCTTTCAACCAATTTTGGAAATAGTTATTACAATAATTAGATTCTAGATAATATAGGAAGTTCCACATAATATGTAGCTTTCAATTGTATAGACAATTTCCCCTGCCTTTATTATGGCTTACTTTCACTACCATATCTAAGATATCCCTTTCTATAACTATGTTCTCCCAGCAGATCTTTCATGTAGTCAAATAAATCATGATCTCAAAATTAGAATATACCAATAACATATTATCTTGAGTGAAATATAGCACAATGCAATGCAATCAAATATATGTGCCAACAATCATGTAAGCATAACCACAACTCACACACTCCAACTATATTATTATTATTATTATGTTGGTTTGTTTATTTGTTTTGAAGGGCACCTCTCTCCCCCTCCCACCATATTTATTATCTTCATTATTATTGTTGTTATTGTTAGAAAAAACAGGACCGTGGAGCAATAAAATAAAACAAATGCGGAAACAAAACACAGAAGATACACAATACAAGAGAGACACAGATTTACGTGGTTCACCCAGTGTGGGCTACGTCCACCAGAGAAATTGCCAGGTCATTTCTTTATTATTATCCAGCAAAATGAAGGGATACAACCTACAGCAAAACCCGCTGTAACTTCCTCTTCTTTCTCTCACAGTCTCCTCTCTCAGAATACAATACTCGCCAACATACATAGCCGTAATAAATTTCCCTCATAAAATAGGGTTGCCTTCTAGGGAAAAAAAACCTAACATAATCTCTATCGTTAGATCTGCAACCTTATAATGAACGGTCCAGATTTACAATGAAATTACAATATACTTTTACAAGGCAATTTTTGCTTCAGGGGCTTCGCCTCCGAACCCCCGCTAGGGGCCCACTTGCCCCCAAACCCCCCAGCCGGGGGGATAGCACCCCCAGACCCTGCAGAGGGGGTACCCCCCCCTCTGCACTCCCCCGCATGGAAGAGTGTACATACTTCTGGGGTGTAAATACTTCATGGGGTATAAACACGGTTGAAAGTAAAAGACCTCTAAATTAGGAAGATAATCAGGCTCCACAACCAACAATCTCCCACTTGGAGACTGGTCTCAACAACTCCACTGCTGCTGTATATGCTAGACTCTGAACCTTCTTGGACCTGGCAAATTTCTCATCTTCATCTTCATTCTTGAAGACTAATT
>JASDQU010585431.1:0-35862 GCA_032191745.1 Picea mariana
TGCGGTGAATGAATCTGCTTCCTCCTTGTCGGATAAGAACTTGGCTCCACAAGTTGACCTTCTCCTCTTGTGAGTTTCAACCTTGTGAGCATCAGAAACAAAAATTGCAAACAATCAAGTCTTCAAAACCAGTGCTCTGATACCAACTTGATCTAAAAATGAAGAAGACTTGAAAAACTTGAAAAACTTATTGCAAGTGAATGTTATGTGTTTAAAGCAAAAGGATCAGTTTGCAACACATAAATTAAAGGATTACTTATGCAAATTATACATAGACAACAACATAATTAATGAACATAAACACATAAGCACAACAATTGATAAAGGAGTTTACCCCTCTTATGGGCTACATCTCCTAGTCCAGCTTCCAATGGATCATTATTATTAATTGCTCAAAAAGTGTTCAAAAACATGTCTTACAATGCTCAAACTGACAAACCGACTACTCCAATGGCTTCCCAGCATCCCAAAACCCCTGTCTGGGCTCTTTTGGCACCTCAATCGGTCAAAAAACGAAGAAGTTAGGCCTCCTGGAAGTATCCCTCTTCAAGCTTGTTGTCTCTGGTTCTACAATTCGCACCCCCTTCAATGAACCTGGCTCACATGCTCATTTAAGCGCAAAAACCCAGCACCAGGCACAACCGCACCAACGGTGTAAACAGTAGGATGGTTAAGGGTGCGCCAGCCCCTAACCGCCTCGACACCTAGGCATATGGCACATATGACCGCGTGCTAGGCAAACAAGTGGTTAAGTCGTTATTCCCGTTTCACAACCGTATAACTCCCGCACATATTAATCCACCAGTCATATAACAAAACCACAGGTTATATACAATAACCCCGCGCAATTTTAACCGTTGGTTATGGTTCTAAACCCCGTGCGCATATATTTAATACAATGTAACATATGGTATATATGGAATGCAATACAATTCGCGCGCGTTTTGATTTTTACAATGGTCATATGTCATATGGTAAATCCACGGGTCGGGGCTAGGCCCCGACCCGACCCCCCTCCGTTCAATACAATAAACAATGTTAAAATATTTTGAAACCATATATAAAACAAGAACTATTCGATGGCCCAATGGCCGGGCGGTTGTGCGAAGGCTCTATGCTTGGGGGAAGGTCCCGAGGTCGAACCCCGCGGACTCCCATATAAGTTTTACACAACCATATGAACCAAAAAAATGAGTGACACGTGGCGCCTCTAGATTGGGCCATGTGTCCTCACAACATTCACCAGGTACAGGACACGTGTCAACACCCGACTTGCCAACAATCAACCAGTAAACAACTGCCACATCATCATCGTATGGTCTGTACGACCCTGCCACGTAAGACCGTACAGACTCTACGAACAGGTACAGTCAGCATCTAAAATTTTTACCTGTTTAGTTTGGCGAACAGATCGCGATATCTTCTCCATACGGCATCCATTTGACAAAGTAAATATACCGCTAGAATCAGGAAGACGAGACAGACGCAATGGCACTATTTTCGTCATATTCTGAGCACTTTGAAAATTGAGCAAAATTTGATCCCCTGATAAAAAACAATCAAATTTACTTGGTTGTGAACCAAGAATCTTTCGAAATATACTTTGTTTTGAACGAATAATCTTTCAAAATATAGCAATATGCTAAAAGAACCTCTAATATATTTACTTTTGAACCCTCCCTAAGTAACACAATGAATTAAAAAGGACCGTTGAAACATATATGCCATACATAAACTTTATCCCAATCGCCCTAGAAGCATAGTGTCAACATGTTGGTTTTCCATCTAGGTGTAAAATGATGTTTGGAATTTCCCCTAGAAAGTGGGAGGTAGAGGGTGAACATTCTTCACTCGTTTCATGCATCTTGATGTAACATGATGGCTGGTGTCACCTCCAAATGCTATAGATGCCCATTCAGCATGCTTTTCCTTTTCCTTCTGTAACTTTATGTTCATAGATCAATCATAATTTTGTTCTTTAGTTGACTTGGCAAGTCCCAAAGTCACATGGAATTTGCAAAGTTTACATGTGGTAGAGAAGAGTCAGTGCGTGACTGTATGAGTGGCTATGTAGAAGTGGAAAGGTTGGTGGTTTGAGATACCCGAGCTTAACCTGATTGTAAAGATGCATTCTTTGCTGTCATGATGTTGAAATGATGGTGACGGGGATAGTGTTTTATTTGTTTAGTTTGCATCTATGACCTCTACGTGAAATGGTGCTTTGGATTTTTCCATTATTGTGGAGAGATATTTCCACTATTATGGAGAGATATTTCCACTAGAGTCTACAACTATTTGTGTTGATATGACTTGTTTTGTTTTGTTACATGGTTAAAAATTTTGGAATTTATGAACATGTTACAACGTAGCACATTAAAATGAACACATACACCATTATAATAAACATAGAGGTGTTTTCCATGTAAACTAATCTGTCAAATATTTTATCCATGATGATTGTTCATATAGAAATAACAACCATTCATACAAATATAACAATATCTTTTACTATATTTTTTCTATTATAACCATTCATCCAGACACAACAACAATTCATACAAATATAACTATAACATTTACTGTTAACTACGTTATAAGGCTCACTTGGAAAGAATTTATAAATAAACCAATATTTTTGAAAAATACTCCTCTTTCTTTACATTGTGCTAAACAGTTCTCAAACAAAAATCTTATAGGTTCTATTGAATCGTTTTCGAAAACTGCATATCCAAAACCATTGACCAAGTTAAGGATTCACATCCTAATAATGGCTCCTTAAACTTGGCCAAACATTACACTTTAAATTTATAAATGTAATTCCATATATCTCAGCATACTTTTCTCTAGATCTTTCGAGCTCAATGTTCTTCCACCCTCTACTACTAGTGTATAGTGGGCGACTTTCCCATTGTTGCCATTGTGAGTCATGGCATAATCTGCATAATGTAAGTTACGAGCATTTTTAGTGAGAGGCATTTGGAAATTTAGTAAAAAAAATCCACTTTAATGTGATATTTTTATCTTTTTTATCCACATCCCTTTCGATCAATGTCATTATTACCATTTATATAATGTAGTACACGCCCCTTTTGCTTGCATTTTCCATGTTAATTTTTTATATAATTACGATGTCTCCTTTTTCTTTTATTTAACGAACTTAGTAAGATGGTAAAAATTAAAAGATAAGATGGTATAAAGAATAAAGTTTTTTTATTATATATTTTTTACTGTTTTAATTTTTATTTTAATGAAACAAATTGTATATGTTTAATAGTTTTGTTTTTTGGAATTGTTTTTACAATATAAATATTTTTTTATAAAAAAAAAACTTATTTTATATTGGTTAAAAGAATTGGTCTATGATAATTGATGGGGCACTACCTCCTATAACTTTCAATTATTTCTTTTAATGGATGGTTGCTTTGTTTTAACATCCAAGACCAAAGTTTTATAATTCCAAGCCTATAAGCCAAAGCTTAACCCTTTACACTAGTACATTTGGGTTAAATTCTGACGGCATGTTCGATGCAATTGCCACTTTATATTGTCGGGAGAATGACAAACAACAGAACCCCTCAAACGTCGTTCACATGACGTCGTTTTTCCGACGCCATAGATATTGTCTCTCTTGTGACGTTTCATGCAGACATGTGTCACCTCAGATTTGACTGTCCAAACCCCATATATTCGTCGCTACAGTGACGCCAGAGACATCGGAATTCCAACATCACATTTTGTCGGTCTCCACTACGTGGATGCCATGGGAGCGATGTTATGGACATCATAAAACTGACGTGTGGTAACGTCGCACAACCGACATTAAGCTATATATCAACGACGTGGATGCCATGGGGAGCAACATTATGAATGTCGTAATATCGACGTATGGTATGCCATGGGAGTGATGTTATCGACGTCGTAATACCGATGTTAAGCTATATATCACAGATGTATATGCCATGGGAGGGGTGTTACAAACGTCACAATTCTGATGTATTGTAACATCTCTCAACCGACGTTAAGATATATATCACCGACATATATGCCATGGGAACGACATTACAATATGTCGGAATAGCGACGACTTGTAGGTATTTAAAAAAAATGTTTGAAATCAAAATTTTCAATGAAAATTGAAAATTTCTTTACTTTTCTAGTATTCATTGTTGGTTTACTCCAATCAAATTATTTCATTATTTATTTTGACATATCACTCCTAATTAATAATAATTCACTGATTGTGTCAGAATTGAATGAAATATCATACAAAGTTCAATTGATTCAAAATAGGTCCATTGGTTCAGGGAGGTGGGTCCTTAATTAATAATCATTTAAGACTATGTGGTTTCCATAATAAAAATGATTGATATGTTGAGATATATTATATAAGGCTATCACATATTCAAACATATCACTCACGACTATTTCCACAATATCTTGAAGAAATCTACCATTGCATATATCTTCATGGAAATTGTAGAACCAATTTGGTGGAGCAGACTTTAATAGCTAGAGTGTGTTACTCCTCAAATTGGATTGGAACCTCATGCATTCGATAGTTCATCACTTGTTCTCCTTCCCAACCTATATATCATAGAATAATTGTACCTACTATCTTGTGGTTAGGCCTACTCTTATTCCCACCCCCCTACGATCAAGAGAAATGGCGACCACGCATTGAAATTTGGTTTTTGGTGTAGTGCATACCATTCACTCCTTGGCATTTAATAAGAACAATAAGGTCAAATTATTTAATAATTATGAATTTATTCATGGCTAGAATCAATGCTTCACAATGAGGATCCCACCTCCTAAAGAGGACTGATCATTTGAGATCAATGATGACCTGATAGAGAAATTCCAACTAATTGATTGTGTGGTCATCCTCCAACTGATCAAACAATTGACTTGATCTACTATTGACAACATGATACATGATTTTGAAACTCCAAGCAAGCAGAAGAAAAATATAATGCCAGTCTTTCATGATTGGTAAAGAGGCAAAGGACTTGCATCAACAGTTCCAATTGTTCGCCAGTGTCAGATCAAAGTCTAGTTTATATCCTATTGAATGTTGTAATAATAAAGATAAGGGGTACACCTGAATAGATAAATCGTGTACTTTTTAGGTTTTTGTCCCCTTCCACATCTTACTCCTACTTCCCATCCCCTTTATGATATGGGTCAAGGAAAGAAACTATTTCAATGAGTTCTTATTCAACATTAGGTGTATATTAGATATTTATTAGGAACGAGGGGTTATGATCTTGAATCACATAAACATTAGAATTGCATCATATTTGGGGACTCTAGGTAAGGGAAGAAAAGGACCAGAAATGGGAACACCTCCATTCTAGTAAAAGAGAAAAGAAGGAAACATATGAAAAGTCAAGATATGATTTAGCTAAGGGGTCATATGCAACAAATTCACCTAGAACACAACTAAGCATTATTAATTAGTGGTTATGGTATAGTTCAAATTCTTAGTAAATGTAAGGTAGGAACTCTAGCTTATATTGGTCTTCAAGAGACCAACAAGGGTGTCATGTCCTGCAGTCCTGAATGATTATGAAATAAGTACACAACCCTCGATTAAAAAAGGAAAACCACTTAATAATCATTCAATATTTCCCTAAAAAATTATTAAATATGACACATTTATAAATGATAGTTAGGCAAAGTGCTTTTGATGAGTCTCTATATGGACAATAAATTGGCCTTCCTAACATTCATTCAACTTCCGATTTTAACAAGATAAATTGCCACTTGAATAATCATTCAAGACCAATTAATAATCGGTCAGGATTGCATTCATCCATTGCCACCTATTCTACCACTTTTGATCATCCTTCAAAGCATATTTACTAGTAGTTGGAGTTGTTGAAGATCTTTATCGAGTTGTCAAAATTATAATTTACCATTTTAAGCATCACATATACCACTTAGATGTCACTCTCCATAGAAAATATAACATATTTAGGATTTTATTTCAGAGCCAATTACATCAAGAGCATTAATAAATCCCTATCTTTATTCAGTTCTATCTATTGATTGGTTGGTGATCCTTATGCATATGAAGTATCACCTCTAGAATGAATCAGTTGCATAACATTCAATAGATATATGAAACCGACCATACTGATACTTCTAGATCCAAATTATGTAGATCATACAATGGCATATGAGCTAGATCATGTGCCAAAGTCCACTCTCGAATTTAGTTGTAGTTGGAGATACTACTGAATATTGAGATTAGATCTAGTTGTTTTGTATCTAGTTCCATCTCCTTAGCGACTATTAATATGGGTAAGCTCACTATGGAGAATACACATGCACATTGAATCAATTTCAATGAGGTAAAATAATGACATGGAACAATCACTCATGAAGGGTTGACCATCTATCTTCCAAGCCTTCGTACATTGGAACACTACCCTCAACCCATTGACTTGGATATAAAGAGGTGTAGTGGGGAATTCAAAATCTTTCCTTTGCCACTAAACTAATGATATTAGTGATCTTTAATGTGTTAATACACAATGTGAGATGGTTGGTTGGAACATTAGCTAACTTGGTATGTGTATATGAACCAATGCTATCATTTTGGGGTTCTAAACCTTATCTAGCGTATTTAGGTAGGTTAGTTAATAACCTTAACTAGATAGGTATCTTGAAAACCTTAGCTAGATTATTTATGTAGGTTAGTTAATAACCTTAACTAGATAGGTATGTTGAAAACCTTATACAACTGTTTAGTTATAAACCTTAGCTTACTTACAGGTATTGGGTTAGTTAGAAACCTTAGTTGGTTCCTTGCAAGCCCTCCCTATGGTTTTTTTGAACTTGGCCATATGGTGGCCTATCTATGGCCATTTGAGAGCTGGCCCCACTTTCCTTTCCTATCTGACCTCCCTTATGCATTAATATCACCAGTGCCCTGATATCATCTACTACTTCCATTTTCAAAGACATAGGTTAGGTACCTATTTGGTCTGAAAAGGGAATGGGTGTTATTTTACCATTTTTTTCTAGCATATTTTTATAGCTAAAAGGTAGGGCCCTACTTGTAATGGAAATGTTTCTTCATTTGAATTCCATTGTGGGCCTTGGGAACTAGTGAAGGTCTCTAGCCTCATTTTGGGATTCTAAAACCAAAAAATTCACTAGTATGGTTTTGAAACCAAACCATGCCCACCTATAGTTTTGAAATTGGCTCATGCACATACATGAGCACATACATATGCACATACACAAGTGCATACATATGCACATTCATAAGCACACGTACATATATCATTCACATAGGTTTTGGGTGGGAATCAATGGTGCATACTTGAGATATTCGACTCTACGCAAAAGAAAACATTCAAATTAACCTGGCCTGCCACTAATAAAGAAAAACATTCCAACAATTCATAAATGTTCAATACTACATTGTGATGGTTGGGATGGGAAAGACACAAGGTAATGTATGTATTAATAATTAAAGTATATTAGTGAGCTTTAATGTGAGCATTAATACACAATGGCAAGAATATATATATAACCTAGTTCCTCCCTGTTGATAGGCTAAGGTTTACCTTGACCTATGAAAGGCCAATTGGACCTACGAAGGCCAAGTGAAGGAAGCGTAGAATGATTAATTAAAACTTAAGTTCCATTTCCAACTGGGCCAACCGAAGGGTCTTTTGGTATTAAAGAAAGTATGGTAAGGAAATACAAGACTATGAATAACTATAGGAAGGTAAGGTATCTATTATTTATAAATATATTAATACACAATGATATGAGTGAGATGAACATTAATTAATACATAATGGTAGGCATAATATCTATATAATAACTTAGATCCCTATAGGATAATAAGGTGTTGGCATAGCTAATTTGCTTACATTAGTCGATCTTTAGGTCGAAATAAGCAAATGGTTGAGAAATGGTAGCCCTTGACACCTAATTTTTGGTTCAAAACCCATAAAGGTTGGCCCTAACATACGAGAGGCCGATCAAAGGGAGGGAAAATTTAGGTATGAAATAAAATACTATGGGATGGTACACGACTATAAAAATTAGATTGAGACCTAGATTAACAAGTAAAACTCCCCTCTAATCACACCAAACTCAACCTTCATTATTCTTTAGGTATAATTAGTAAATAAAGATGTGGGAGGTTGAATCAATACATGAATTAAGGGGGCATGAATGGATTTCAATCCAATAGTGGGTACATGCTTCTAGCCAATTTTGCATGCAAAAATCTCAAAATTGGCACTGATATTCCCATCCTACAAGCCTTTGGATTTTAATGTTTCTTTATTTTGGATGTTGACCAAACATAGAGGAAAGGGTCATTGTATAGATGAAGTGTTGAGGTGGTTGCATTGGCTCACTGATTTCACCTCACACTCTCATTATACACATGCTAGAGTAGGGTAGGAAAAAGGAATAATATCCTTTGAGAATTATCATAACATGAATAATCACTTTGAGCATTAGACTTCATTACATGTGTCATAGGCATTAATGGCTTGTGTCTTTCTTTATAAAAGACATATTTTGATGTTAGTGTGGTGTTTTATTGTATGTGGAGGTCATTCTCATATGTACATGATGAGTTTATGGGGTTCTCATGCACTCCCAAGAAGAGAACATGTCCCCAAGTTGGAGAGAGTTGTTACCCCTTATTTTGCATACAGGTACTACCAGTCAATTTCTTCTCTACCCCCTATGATTTTTATGAGCCTTAAATAGTTTGGAAACTTATTTGGATTCATGGATTATGAGGAAATGGATCGTTTCATAGTATGTTTATGGATCATATGATGTGGTATAGATCCTCTTGAACATTTGGATTCATCTCAAATTTTCGAGCATCTTTATAGTTCCCAAGGAAATTCAAATTTCCCAAGGAATATTCAAGTATCTTAAGGAAGTTCACAATTCCCAAGCCATTGGTTGAAACAATTTGGAGCTATTCCTCATGTACCGATACTTCTCATGCCATGTCAGGTCCTAGATTTTGGATCTCTCACCTTGTTTGCACATTTTGAGGCATGTGTCACATCATTTAATGGGACATCCACCCTAGAGGTTGCATTAGGGATTTTATTTGGAATGTGTGGGATTATTGGACTCTCCATGACTTGAAAAGGTGATTGACATGATTATAGGAGGTTTGTTACACCTTG
This sequence comes from Picea mariana, assembly GCA_032191745.1. Taxonomy (NCBI): domain Eukaryota; kingdom Viridiplantae; phylum Streptophyta; class Pinopsida; order Pinales; family Pinaceae; genus Picea; species Picea mariana. Next base: position 9,186 of record JASDQU010585431.1, read on the forward strand.
AACACCTTACCCACAACACTTTGGAGCTTGTTTTTAGGGGTCATCCACTCTCGATGGGTCTTACTTGTGATTTATGGGACTCTTCAGCCTGGAGACCTATACATCCATCTTGGAGGAGACATAGGAGGGCTTACTTGCATGCTTTGAGAATTTTTTTGAGGATATTCCCATTTTCATAGATTTCGAGGCTAGATGTTACACCTTGGATCCACTTTATTCCCTCTTTGATGGAGACATCCCTCTTTCTTGGGGATATTTCACTTGGATTATTATACATGTGGTTTGACCACCTCATCTCTTATGTATTTTTGACTATATAGTTGGAGGAAAATCATATTTTATCCCTCCCTATGATACATCTAAGGATATCACTTGAGATATTGTTATTTTATTGTAAAGGAAGTTAAGAAACACTTTATATAAATATGTGCCCTTCCTCATTATCACTCATTGTTGGATTTTTTTTATCTTTTGCTCCTTAGAGCTTAATTGACATATCTTTCTCGGAGAATATGGTTCTGTAAAGGTTTATGTCTTTGTGGAAGATTTTTTCAAGTCTTGAATATTCTCTATATTGGTTCTTGTTTGGTGCATAAAGATTAACAGTGAAATTCTCAAGTCTTATACAAGACAGCTAGATCAATCCATTAAAGGGATTTTTCTATCATTGGAGGGAAGACATTTTAGGGTAAATCTTTACCGGTTTCACATTATTCATACTGAATTTCCTGAGTATATTCACCACATACTTCTGCTGTGATAACCAAGCTTACCATATTTCCTGTCTCTGTGTATTTTCATGCCCAAGATTTATTTTGCTGCTCCCAGATCCTTCATAACAAACATCCTAACCAGATGAGCCAACCTGTTGATCTCAAACATGCTTGTGCTTGCTACAAGCATAAAATTTATCACCAAGATAATAAATATACCATAAACACAATGGTTATACTCACTTCTTGTAAAATCTAGCTCACCATGAAGGAATCAAACATCTTGTACCATTTTCCCGGCATGCTTCAGGCCATACAATGATTCTTGAGTTTGCAAACAAATATTTTGTTGAGATTCTGAACTAACCTTTCTGGTTGTTCCATAATATAGTCCCTTATCCAAAAAACTCCATGTAAAATAGTTTTAACATCTAGCTATACTAACACAACTAGTGCTAACACAACATGAAATAGAAACAAGATTTTAACAACTGGTGAGAAACTTTCATGGAAATCAATACCTTCCAAATACCCTTCTACTACCAGTCATGCTTTGAAACTTTCATCTTTTACTATGTTTGATTTTATAAAAGGAGATTCATGAAACACTTCATCTCTGTCCATGATGATTCTGTGGGTAGTAGGATCCCACAGTTTGCATTCCTTAACATCATCACCATATCAAGGATCTACTTGTTTGATCTGGGTCCTACTTAGAATGATGATAAAAACATAAGCATCACAACCAAATAATTTCACATTTCAGTAATCACCAGATGACCTGTTCATACCTCTTCTGGAATATTCCAGTCTTTTGCAACCGATGATGATCGAGTTACCAGATAGCACAAACGCTTCTGTCCACAACTATTGTTGCAACTTGGCATTACTGAACATGCCTATTCGATCCCAACTTCCTTGCAATGCTTCCCAAGTTCCATGGATATGAACCTACCTTCATCATATATTCTCAAACACTTGATTGACTTGCCAACACATCATCCTTTCTACAAACCCACCTTTATAACCTGGACACAGTGCTCCACCTCAAACTTTGCATTCGAACAACTTTTACCAAATCCAGCCAAACCAACCCAACTGAAACTTTGTCTCTCACCTCCACGGAATTTTCACTAGAGTCTCAGTGCTCCACCTTAACACGGACATTCCCTTGACCAAATTCGGCCAAGTTGGCCAAGTAAGTCTTCACCGCTTACCTCCAGGACCATTTACAATGAAGTTCACCAAACCTTTTATAGGCTTCATTACATGAAATCCATGGACACAATACCATAGGATACCCAAAAACATGGACTCGAAAAACTATGTGATTTGACCTAAAAAACCAGATTTAACTCATTCACTCTTTCACCGAGTCAAGGTTAACCTAACATACATGCCCTTCCACATATTCAATCTACCTAAATCTATGTTTAGACTTTTCAGGTGACTTTGTAAACCAGAGGTACACATGCCTATCCAGGTCTTATAGACATATGCCCATTTACATGCAATCAATTATTTTTACAAATCCAAAGTAAATACATTTTTTATTTATTTATTATTATTTCATGGTGACTCAACCATCACCGCCCTACACCTTCTATGTAAACATAGGTGGTGAGACACAACAGACAAAGAAAACTTCATCAACCATAACTATAGTTGAATTTGCTTCTTTTGTGGAGTCCTCTTTGGATGCTTGTTGTCTTTTCCAACAATCCTTCTTGAGATGCCCAGATTTTCCACAGAACCAACATTTCCCCTTACGCTTGCTGTCTTTTGACTTAAACCTGGTTGTACCTTTATGATCATGTTCTCCTTTTGTAGATCAACCTCTAAACACCATTGCTTTTGTTGTTGAGGTTTCTTTACTGGATCTTCTCCTCATCTCCTCAGACAGCAAAGCTCCCACAACAATGTCATAATCAATGACATATGTTGAGATAAACCACATAGTTGTGACCAGATGATCCCAAGACTCAAGAAACAAACATAGTAGCGTAACCATCTTGTCCTCATCTTTGTACGTTACGTCCATACTAGATAATTGACAAATCAGAGTATTGAAAACATTCAAGTGATCAACATTTTTCATACCTTCTTTCATTTGCAAGTTGTACAATTGTCTCTTCAAGAAGATATGTTCGCCAAGGACTTTGTCATATATAGATTCTCTAGTCTGTTCCACAAACCCAATGTTGTCTCCTCTTCAGCGATGTTAAACAACAATTCATTTGCAAGACACAAACAAATAGTACTGAGGGCTCTTGCATCCAGATCTTCCCAGTCCTCGTCTGTCATACTTGTCGGTTTCTTTGTCTTTCCACCCAATGCCTTTTGCAATCCTTGTTGCACAAGCAGATCCTGCATCTTGAGCTTCCATAATGCAAAGCTATTCTTACCGTTGAATTTCTCCACCTCAAACTTAAAACTCTGCACTTTCTCCATTAGCAAAAAAAAACACCCAAACAACTGCTTATAAAACCAAACCTTTATATAAAAAAATAACCTTATAGTTCAAGATTGAACCCAAAACTAATAATTAAAAAGTTTTAAAAATATTTTATACCTTAATAAAACATCTACCTAAAACCACAAAATTTTGGCTCTTAAACCAATAATATTCTAATACATATCCTCCACCCACTTATGCCTAAAAACAATCCTTTAAGCACAAAAATAGTGCTTTCATACTATGTAATACTTCGTGTGCATAATAAGACAAAAGTCCACCCTTTATCTCTCGAGTTTTGTGCATATACATCCACCTTTTATGCATACAATATTCAGTGCATACAAGCGATTAATGGAAAGTAAAGTCCGTCCATACCTTGACCTTGCATGTAGTAAAAAAGGATCGAACTTCATACCATTACCAAAACTTTATTTTAGCACAATTTTTTTTTAGGTCACGCCGTTTTGGAGATAGCGCTCCTTGAATGTGGATTTTTTAGTGCTGATTTTTTAGCATTTTGCAGTTCACAAAACCTTTAACACTGCCTAGAGAGCTTCGGTAAGCTCATTTGATCATGCTCTCTGTTCTCAGAAAGTATTTTGGTTTTTCAGGTCTATTTGTCCTTACGTGTCAAAAATGTTTGTCCTCGTGTGCCAAAAAACATGTCTAAAGGTTCTTGTGTTCACATGAGATTTGCACACAATTCGTCTTGGTTCACCTGCAACACCTACTCAACCTGCTCTGATACCACTTGTTAGGTAGTAGAAGCAAAACATAGTATGAAACCAATATTAAACCAAGAACAACAATCACACAAATGATACATTGATTTATGTGGAAACCCAATACGGGAAAATAGCATGGGGCAATGATAATCAATATTCTTATTATTCAAGGGAGAATTACAATAGCCAACCCAAGCATACAACCATCCTCTCCTCTCTATGCACACACCACACTCTACAATATTGTATCTTGCTCACACACTCTACACACATTGCACTGCATTGCACTTTCACCTCTATGGGTATGCTCGTATATATAATATCTATCACACACTTACATGAAGTGATCATAAATAAACCACAGAGTTACACAACCTCTTAGCTATAGTGTGCATGCATGCACAATCTAAATTTAGTGCATGCAACCACATGGGAAATTAGTTGGCACGCTTTCAACAATCCTCACATACTTTGGATGGGTTTAGATTTTTTTACATATTTCAGACTCTAAAAATAGTTCTAGTCCTTTCATACATATCCAAAAAAATAAAAATGACAACAATCAAATTTACTTGGTTGTGAACCAAGAATCTTCCTAAATATACTTTGTTTTGAACGAATAATATTTCAAAATATAGCAATATGCTAAAAGAACCTCTAATATATTTTCTTTTGAACCCTTCCTAAGTAACACAATGAATTAAAAAGGACAGTTGAAACATCTATGCCATAAACTTTAGCCCAATCACCCTAGAAGCATAGTGTCAACATGTTGGTTTTCCATCTCGGTGTATAATGATGTTTGGAGTTGCCCCTAGAAAGTGGGAGGTAGAGTGTGAACATTCTTCACTTGTTTCGTGCATCTTGATGTAACGTGACGGCAGGTGTCACCTCCGAATGCTATAGATGCCCATTCAGCATGCTTTTCCTTTTCCTTCTGTAACTTTACGTTCATAGATCAATCGGAATTTTGTTCTTTAGCCAACTTGGCAAGTCCCAAAGTCATATGGAATTTGCGAAGTGTACATGTGGTAGATAAGAGGCAGTGCGTAAGTGTATGAGTGGATGTGTAGGAGTGGAAACACTGGTGGTTCCAGATACTTTTTTTTTTAGCAGAAAATTTCTCAACATATTTAATATATGTTGTTTACAAAAAGGTATCTGGTTCGAGATACCTAAGCTTAATCTGATTGTAAAGATACATTCTTTTCTATCATGATGTTGAAATGATGGCGCCGAGACAATGTTTTCTTTGCTTAGTTTGCATCTATGGCCTCTAGGCGAAATGGTGTTTTGGATTTTTCCATTATTATGGAGAGATATTTCCACTAGAGTCTAAGACTCTTTGTATTGATATGACTTGTTTTGTTTTGTTACATGGTTAGAAATTTTGGAATTTATGAACATGTTAATTGTTGTCATGATGTTGAAATGATGGCTATGGGGATAATGTTTTCTTTGCTTAATTTGCATCTATGGTCTCTACGCGAAATGGTGTTTTGGATTTTGCCATTATTGTGTAGAGATATTTCCACTAGACTCTTTGTGTTTATATGATTTCTTTTGTTCTGTTACATGGTTAGAAATTTTGGAATTTATGAACATGTTATGTGTTGATATGACTTGTTTTGTTTTGTTACATGATTATAAATTTTGAAATTTATGAACATGTTACAATGTAGCACATTAAAATCAACACATACATCATTATAATAAACATAGAGGTGTTTTCGATATCAATCAATCTGTCAAATATTTTGTGCATGATGATTGTTCATATATACATAACGATCATTCATACAAATATAATAGTATCTTTTACTATATTTTTTTTCCATTATGACCATTCATCCAAACACATAACAACAATTCATACAAATATAACTATGGCATTTACTGTACCTTATAAGACTCACTTGGAAATAATTTATTAATGAACCAATATTTTGAAAAATACTTCTCTTTCTTTACATTTTACAATGGAGTGCCTTCTTGTTTTATTTTAAATAGTTCTCAAACAAAAATCTTATAGGTTCTATTAATCGTTGTCGAAAACTACATATACAAAATCATTGACCAAGTTAAGGATTCACATCCTAATAATGGCTCCTTAAACTTGGCCAAACATTACACTTTAAATTTATAAATGTAATTCGATATATCTCTGCGTACTTTTCTCTAGATCTTTCGAGCTCAATGTTCTTCCAATGTGAGTCATGGCATAATTGCAAGTAATGTGAGTCATGGCATAATTGCAAGTAATGTAAGTTACGAGCATTTTTAGTGAGAGGCATTTGGCATCCGCCAACACAAAGATATGATATCAATTATAGTTTGATAGTCACATAAAAAAACTTTAATTACGCTAAAAGGCGTATACCTATTGACAATGGGTACATTTAATAAGTTTTTAGTGCTTAATACGTTTTCTATGAACGAGATTAAATATGCCTAGAATATTCTTAGTCGTCACAATAAATGAATGACTCTGATTTCATTCATTAACTTCCGAGCTATTATAAAGACATCCATTTATATGTTTACTTTTTTACATTTACCTAATCGTGTTTAAAAATAACTGTGTTCAGTGACTTATTGCCACATCTACCTGATTAAAAAATATTAAGATATTCAAACAAATATTAAGGCGTTTCCGATATTCGCACAGCGGCCTTTAAACGTTTCGGGTATTCGCACAGTTATTCGCACAGCCACCTTTCAACGTTCACCAGCCGCAAGTTAGCAGCTGTGCTAGTTTTTATATCCGTCAACACATAGATGTGATACCAATAGAAATAAAAGGCTAATCACATAAAAGCATTAATTTTTATAAAGGGAAATTTAGTAAAAAGAAATCCACTTTAACGTGATATTTTTATCTTTTTTATCCACATCCCTTTCGATCAATGTCATTATTACCATTTATATAATGTAGTACACGCCCCTTTTGCTTGCACTTTCCATGTTAATTTTTTAATATAATTACGATGTCTAATGGTAAAAATTAAAAGATATATTATAAAGAATAATAAATCAATATTATATTTTTATTTTTATTTTTAATTTTAATTTTAATGAAACAAATTATATATGTTTAATAGTTTTGGGTTTTGGAATTGTTTTTACAATACAAATACTTTTCTATAAAAAAAAAATTATCCTACATTGATTAAGAAAATTGGTCTATGATAATTCATGGAGGCACCACCCCCTTTAACCTTCAATTCTTTCTTTTTAATGGATGGTTACTTTGTTTTAACATCCAAGACTAGAGCTTTATAACTCCAAGCCCATAAGCCAAAGCTTAACCCTTTACATGATTATCCATAAATGATGCACACAGGGTCAATTTTAAAACTGTTTTTCTTTTTCTTAAGCCACTTTACTTAACCTGGTTTAATTCTCTCGTGCAATACTACAGTTAATCGACCTGTCTTCTTCCCAATGATACTATAGTCAATTGGCCATTGGGACCATTAGGTCACTGGGACCAGTGGAATACCCGACAATGCACCTTCAAATATTCCTCCAGTCCGGTTTAATTGGCCACCAGAGATACTCATCCAAATGGGAAATAAAACACTCATCCAACCGGGGATCTGTTCACCGGGTTATAAATCCAATGAGTACTTTAACAATGCATCCTTTTGAGGTTTTTAAATCGGTATGGTTGATCATTTTCGGTCGTTCATTTATTCCAATGATCAACAATCAATGGTCAGGGTTTAACCATGCTTTCGCCACGTCTATGGAAACCCCCATTTTATTCTTGACGTCGGATCTGCTATCCTTCGACTCAACTCATATCCTTCAAACTGAATCTAACCATCATAGTTGGATTATCAAGCTATCTTGTCATCATAAAACCCCATGAAGTTCATAGGAACTTCGTCACGATCTTGTTCTCATCCAAGCAAGATCGATCCATTTTCCCTCTTGCTCAAAGACTCTCCTTTCACCTGTAGAACTTATACATGCAACCCGAATTCACTAGGGTTCGTTCACATGTCGTTAAAACACTCATCCACAGATTATGCATAGTAAAGAGAATATAGAAGAACAATCTCACACACAATGGAGGTATTAACTCAATACTTCATGAAACAAACTCTTTACATGGTTTCTGTAAAACACATAAATACTTCTCTATCGTTCTCCTTACCCGATTACAAAGTTTGGACACTTCACTGACCCTGGTCCTCTCCTTGGCCTAATTTCACTCTATTTGGCCCCCACTTGGTTCATGCCCAAAGGCTTACATTTGATCCATGGAAGGTAAAATTCCAAAGCATCAAACAAACTCCTAAAATTTATAATTGATTACTCGAAATAGAACCTTTGTCCGCTTTGTGGTTTCATGCCTTGAAGGCTTACACACTAATTGGATAAAATCTAACTATCTCCATACTCAACTAACATATTTACTTAAATTTGAACACTAACTTCTTCTCCTTTATCAACTATAACCACTCCTACCTTCTAGAAATATGCTTAAATGTACATGATGATCTCATCCTATTACAAAGATTCTTTCCTTCTAGAATTCTACAAACTTAGATAAATACAATTAATTCATTAAGGGAGCCCACTCCCTTTGGTAAATTTCAAGACCCACTTAGGCTTGTTCAACAAGGTTGATTTTGAGACAAAATCCTCTTGCATCGTACTCCCAGAGTACAAAATTTTTCATGATCTCTTAATCATGGTCTTCAATCTGTTGCCATGCTGGTATAGTTCTTTCCCTCTTGGATCCAAAACTTGATTTTGTTGTTTCCCATTTACCTTATTGTCCTGCTACTACATTGTTGTTGTTTGCAACCTTCCAGGATCCCACACTTTATGTTGTTGTTTCCTATTTAATTTTCTTTCACAGGTGTTTCCAACTGCTTATGGTTTGGCACTGATTTTTTGTTTCATCCCTTTGCAATTCCACTTGGGAATCTTCATCAAACACTTCCATAACTCTTCCAATTCAATATCCATCTCTTCCTTTTGTTGTTTCATACTATTCTTGTAAATTGGCTACTTCAAATCTTCATATAAATTTTGTATGGTTGTTTCCATCTCTTTGTCCCCACACCTCTTTCTGTCCTCAACTCCTTGAGGATAATCCTCATCAAATGAAACTTTATGCAACCAATAAATGCATGTCTCCAAGATGCATGTTCAGTCTACATGGTTTTGGATGTTCAAACATGCTCTGTTTCTTGATCACCATTATTAATTTTTCATCAAAATGACATTTTAGTAATGGACACTTCATACCTTTTTGTAAATATTTTTCCATGATCATGCACCAATGATCAATTACTTCATACCTTTTATCATCTTTCATTATGATCCCATCTTTGGCATGATCTTCAAGCTCCATACTTGCATCACTGCAATATTGCATAACTCATTTTCAGGATTCCATGTACTTCATCATTTGAATTATTTCCAAGCCAATTTGTGACTTTCTTTATGTCTTCATTTTTCTCAGAATGTTGTCTCAATTTTGAAATCTTCTAGTTTCCTTTCTCTTTGACTTTCATTCCTTGAATTTCCTCTACCTTTGGTTTGCCTCTAGGTGAATTCTTTATCTCATTTAATAGTGTCTTCATTCCTTTTCCTTCTTTAGAAGGTTGACTTATGTTTCCCTCCTTTTGTCTTCCTTCTTGTCGTGTAGCCTAGATTCTTAAATTATTCAAAATTTGTAATCTCCTTTGGAGATCTCTTGACTAACAAGATGTATGTTCCATGTGTATTCCTTTCTTCTGTCATAAGGATACCCTTCAGACTTCCTTAAATTCCACTGCTTGGAATCTGAAACTCCTTCTTTTTTCTATCCTCTCCCATGTCTTCACAAGGTATTGCTACAACCTTTGTGTACTCTTCACAAATCTTTGGATTTGCTAGCCATTCTGCCAACAACTTTAGGTCTTCCTCAAAATCTATTAACACTGCATATGAGTGTTGTCCTTCTTTTTCAGTACTTTCATTCTTTGTCACAAGACTCTTGTCTTTCATTCAATCTACTAGAATCTCTTTGCCTCTGTCTCTTTGAGACAATTCTGCATTATCCTCTTCTTTTATGACAAATTATTGGTTTTGTCTCTCTTTACATTCTTCATAACCTGCAACCATACATAATTCATCAGTTTTAAAAACATGAGACCCTCGAGTCTTTGTTGATGCTTCTAGAATCATCTTCTTTTGCTGGAATGAACTCTCCAAGCATCACATGAGGTATTGATTTTGAACCTCATTATATTCTCCAAGAATTTATCCCTGCTTTGGTTCACAAATGTTAAATATTTGTCCTACTTCAAAGGACTTTCTGTGCTCAAATTCTTGGAGTTTCTTCTCTCCCGTCTTCAACCAAACACTCAACATGTGTTTCAACTTCTTGGAAAACAATTGCACTAGAGGCCATTTGACCTTATTCTTCAACTTCCATCCACATCTTTGGTTTCTTTCCATATATTCTCTTAGAAACAACATCATCATATTGAGCTCCTCCTTTAATTCAACTATTCCTCCACCGAGTTCCTCAATACTCATCTTTCTTTTGCCAATTGCTCTAGCATCTCCTCTCACTCTGTTGTGGCTTCCTTCTGAACCCTTCCTTTGACTGTCTCTAGTTATCTCCATCTCTTCCTTTGTGAGATTTTCCATGCTCAATTGTGAGCTGCAAATAGCCTTTGCAATAACAAGTCTTTTTCACCTTGCTACACAATACCACACCAAGTTCCTCTCTTGAACCTAGCCTTTTGGTATCTCTTGGTTCTGTCCACTAGAACCCTCTGAGATTTATTTGCTCCTCTATAATTCTTCACTTATAATGTTGAAATGATGGCGACAAGGATACTGTTTTCTTTGCTTAGTTTGCATCTATGGCCTCTACGCGAAATGGTGTTTTGGAATTTTCCATTATTGTGGAGATATATTTCTACTATAATCTACGACTCTTTGTGTTGATATGACTTGTTTTGTTTTGTTACATGGTTAGAAATTTTGGAATTTATGAACATGTTACAATGTAGCACATTAAAATGAACGCATACACCATTATAATAAACATAGAGGTGTTTTCGATGTCAACCAATCTATCAAATATTTTGTCCATGATGATTGTTCATATAGACATAACAACCATTCTTACAAATATAACAATATCTTTTACTATATTTTTTCTATTATGATCATCCATCCAAACACATAACAACAATTCATACAGATATAACTATAGCATTTACTGTTAACTACGTTATAAGACTCACTAGGAAAGAATTTATGAATGAACCAATATTTTGAAAAATACTCCTCTTTCTTTACATTTTACAATGGAGTGCCTTCTTGTTTTAAATAGTTCTAAAACAAAAATCTTATAGATTCTATTAAATCGTTGTGAAAAACTACATATCCAAAACCATTGACCAATTTAAGGATGTGATTCACATCCTAATAATGGCTCCTTAAACTTGGCCAAACATTACACTTTAAATTTATAAATGTAATTCCATATATCTCTGCATACTTTTCTCTAGATATTTCAAGCTCAATGTTCTTCCACCCTCTACTACTAGTGTATAGTGGGAAACTTTCCCATTGTTGCCATTGTGAGTCATGGCATAATCTGCAAGTAATGTAAGTTACGAGCATTTTTAGTGAGAGGCATTTGGCATCCGCCAACACAGAGATATGATATCAATTGATAATTTGATAGTCACATCTAAAACTCTAATTTTTATATCCGTTAACACGTACATGTGATACCAATAGAAGTAAAAGGCTAATCACATAAAATCATTAATTTTGATAATGGGAAATTTAGTAAAAACAATCCACTTTAACTGGATATTTTTATTTTTTTATCCACATCCCTTTCGATCAATGTCATTATTACCATTTATATAATGTAGTACACGTCCCTTTTGCTTGTACTTTCCATGTTAATTTTTTAATATAATTACGATGTCTCCTTTTTCTTTTATTTAACGAACTTAGTAAGATGGTAAAGATTAAAAGATAAGATGTTTTAAAGAATAAGGTTTTTTTATTATATTTTTTTTTACGTGTTTTTTTTTCTAAATTTTAATGAAACAAATTGTATATGTTTAATACTTGTGTGTTTTGGAATTGTTTTTACAATACAAATACTTTTCTATAAAAAACTTATCTTACATTGGTTAAGAGAATTGGTCTATGATAATTGATGAAGTCACCACCCCCTTTAATTTTCAATTCTTTTCTTTAATGGATGGTTGTTTTGTTTTAACATCCAAGACCATAGCTTTATAACTTGCCAATAATCAGGACATTATGCAAGGGATTGTCCACTTCCACCTACGACATGTATGTAATGTCATGCAACATGCCATGACACATAAGATTGCCCAACACTCTTGGGAAAGGTTCAAGAGAAAAGGAACCAGAACAACCAGAATGTCTAGTGGATTTCTACAAAAGCCAGGGATGATGGGAAAAACATCATTATAGTCACTCCAGGAGGAGCCAAGACAGGAGCTGATTCAGGAAAACAAGATCCATCTCAACACCAATGGGTCAAGAAGAATACAGAGCCACAGAAGCAGTTTGATGCACATAAATAAAAGGAAACATTTAAGGAGGCCAGACATGAGATTCTCAAGCATAACATTGCATCTACATCAGTTGCACAGCAAACACAAGACCCACCAATGTACGAGATGCCATCTTCAATGGACCATACTTGTAAAGGACAACCTTTAGAGCAAGTAAGTACCATAAACAATTTTCTGCAATCCTATGTTAAGTTATTAAATGATCCATCATCTATCAAGCTCTTACAAAATCTGCTAGAAAGATGTAACACAAAGGTAGAAGGGAAGTTAGAGCTGAAAATAGTTAATCATCTCCATACAAGAAGAAGGACAAGCAGGGAATTCAAGCTAACTTCCAACATTGGGGACTTCAACATGAGAGATATCATACTGGATTTAGTTTTTGAAGTAAATGTATTGCCTAAGAAGATATGGCAGTGTATGGGAGAACCCACATTAGGCTATTCACTTGTCTAGTTGAAACTAGCGAATCAACACAGAGTGTTACCAATTGGAAGACTTAAATGTGTGACGGTAGATTTGGATGGAGTGCGCACTATGGTAGATTTTGAAGTGATAGAGATAGTAGATGGCACAAAACCTTACCCAACATTACTTGGGTTGGATTGGTCATTTGATAACCAGGTTGTGATCAACCTAAAGACAAGGAAAATGACTTTTGAATCAGGCGAATATAAATTTATTGCACCATTGGATCCTTCAAAAGGAGAAAGGTTTGTAGAGGGAACCTATTTGGATTTGGAAGAAATAAATCAGTTATATAAAACCAATGCATGATAAGAAGCTTATGCCAACCCAACTATAGATGGGGTACTTCGCTGGAGAAGCATTACATAGTGTGCTTCGGAGTCAGACATAGGTTTGGAGAATTTGCAGCAGCGACTACATGAAGTCTCCACAAGGAGGTGGGCAAGAATAGACTACGCAGTAAGATGGGTTGGTATAGAGATAAGGGAACCTCCCAATTTTCATGGGCTAAATGACTTAGAGGAATTCTTGACAAAATATGATGAGGAAGTTTTGGAAAATTGGAGGCTCTTAGCCTTGGATATTGCACTTAAGGAAACACCTGTTAGATGGTGGGGTGCACACAAAGAAACAATTCAGGACTGGTATCAGTATAAACAACTATTATGCATTAGATTTGGCATAGAACAGGGGAGCACTACAGTGCAGAAGTATGATGGGAGAGAAATACTAGTTGAGCACCTAGATAAATGCAGAACACAATGGAGGATGACACCACCAGAGGAATGGCCTCATCACTTCAGTCATACATTGGAAGGGATCCCAGGGAACTGGTACATAAACCAGGAGATGCGCAGAGGCACGAAAAAATGGACATGATTACAACAAAATTTTTTAGTAACCTTCTCATTCAAGCATGAAAACCCCAACATTGATTTAGCTCTGAAGCTGATAAGGGGAGTGATATTTTTTGATGAATCAGAGGTCGATATTATAACATAATATCAACAGTAGAACAAACATACAGTCAAAGAGTTACTCTCATGTTATCATGTCGAAGAGGAAGCACCAGATGAAGATGATCTGCACAACATTCAGATCATAGAGATTGAAGGAGAGAGAGAGAGGTGGAAGATCCATTTATGGAGTCAGAAACCTTTTCTACACCAATCAAAGTCAAGAAAGTCAATATTGGCACAAACGACAATCCTAAAATGGCAAGCATTGGAGAATACTAGGATGAGCAGACACTAGAAAGAATAATAGAGTTATTGCGTGAATACAGTGACCTGTTTCCAACAACCTTTACAAAGATGAAATACATATCAGAGGAGCTAGGTGAGATGAAGATACCCCTAAAACTAGAGGCTAGACCTGTTAGATAGATACCTTACAGATTGAATACAATGTATAAGAAAAAAGTGAAAGTAGGAATTGACTGAATGTTGGAAGCTGGCATCATAGAACCAATAGAGGAATCTGAATGGATCAGTCCCATGGTAGTCTAGAAAAATAAGCAAGGGGGATAAGGATTTGTGTATATTTGAGAAAACTCAATGATGCTTTCTTACACGATCCTTTCCCTACCCCTTTCATAGATGAGGTATTGGAGAATGTAGGAGGTCAGGAAGCATATTCATTCATAGATGGATTCTCAAGTTGCCATCAGATCAAAATAGCTCCAGAGGATAGGTATAAGACTACTTTTTCAACAAAATGGGGATCCTGCCAATATACAATTCCCTTTGGATTGAAGAATACACCAACTATCTTTTCAAGGGTAGTCATAGTTTCTTTTAAGGAATTCACACATTAGTTTCTAGAAGTATATCTGGATGACTGGACTGTGTATAGTCTTTTGAAAGATCATGTAGAATTTTTAAGACTTATGTTGGAAAGATGCAGGCAATGTCAGATATCATTAAAAATTAAGAAATGAATTTTTGGTACACCTTTTGGGATATTGTTGGGACATATAGTGTGAGAACAGGGCTTATTGGCTGACCCTGCTAAGATTGTAGTAATTGTGAAATTACCACCACTGAAGTCAGTGCGCCAATTAAGAGCCACACTAGGACATACAAGATACTTTAGGGAGTTTATAAAGGGGCATATGCAGATTACTACACCAATGGAAATGTTCTTAAAAAAGGACATCAAATTTCAGTGGAATGAGGATTGTCAACAAGGATTGGACACTCTAAAGGAAAATATGGTGACAACACCCATATTAGTGTTTCCAAATTTGGAAAAGACATTTCATGTGCAAGTAGATGCATCAACAATAACACTTGGAGCAATTTCGACCCAACCAGGAGCAAGGAATTTAGACCATCCTATATCCTTTGCAAGCAGGAAGTTGTCAGAATATGAGAAGAATTACAACACCAAAGAAAGAGAAGGCCTAGCCATGGTATATGCACTTCAGAAATTCAAGCATTCTTTATTGGGTAAGCATTTTTAAATGTTCACAAATCATTCTTCCCTCAAATATCTAGTTAACAAGCCAGTGTTGGGGGGAGGATATGTAGATGGATGTTATTATTCCAAGAATTTGATTTTGAAGTAATAGTCAAACCAAGGAAGTTGAATGCATGACATGATCACTTGTCAAGGGTAACCAATGGAAAAGAACCTACTAACTTGGAAGACAACTTCCCTTATGCACAATTATTTTCAGTACAGGTAGTTGATGAATACTTCATTGATGTCATTGAATTCTTAAGTATATGGGTTGCACCATAGGAGTTTAGTACTGTGCATAAGAAAAATATGGTATTCAGAGCTACAAACTATCAATTCATTGCAGGTCATTTATACAAGATGGGTGTAGTTAACATTTTGAGAAGGTGTGTATTGGAACATGAACGACCTAGAATTTTAGCAGAAGCTAATGAAGGTATAAATGGAGGACACTATGCAGGAAAATATACCATGCATAAGGTATTGTGCATAGGATTATGGTGGCCAACAGTCCATAAAGATGCCAAGGAATATTTCCAAAATTTTGATGTTTGTCAGAGGTTTGGCAAACCCAACAGGAGGGATGAGATGCCCCTAAGACCACAAGTAACTCTACAGGTATTTTAAAAATGAGAAATAGATTTTTTCGGACCTATTAATCCATCAAAAATAAGGTTAATAGCTAGATATATCATTACTATGACCGAATACTTACCCAAATGGGTAGAAGCAACACTAGTCAAAGATTGCAGCATAGAGACAACAACACACTTCTTATTTGAGCAGGTGATTACCAGATTTGGATGTCCCAGGATTTTGATGAGTGACCAAGGCACTCATTTTATTAATAGTACCATCAAGGCTATGACTGAGGAGTTTGAAATCTATCACCATAGGAGTACACCATATCATCCCCAGGCAAATGGGACAGTAGAATCCTTAAACAAGATTTTGGAAAATGTTTTGACTAAGATTTGCAATGTTAACAGGGATGACTGGGACTTGGAAATACCAACAATACTATGGTCATACAGGACCACATGCCATAAGTTGATAGGAAAGACACCATTCATATTGGTGTATGGACAAGAAGCGATGGTTCCATTAGAATTTCCGGTACCTGGTCTATGCGTAGCAAAAATTACCAACATGACAGAAAGAGGCATAGTGCATGAGAGGTTAAGTCAACTGATGGAAATGGAAGAAGGCAGGATTATGGAAGGATTTCACCAAGAGGTACAAAAATCAAGGGACAAATCCTGGCATGATAGACACATAAAGAAGAAGAGCTTTAAGAAGGGAGACCTAGTTCTTCTCTATGACAACAAATTTTTGCAACACCCTGGTAAGTTCAGAATGCATTAGCTTGGGCCATATGAAGTAAATATTGTCATAAGTGGAGGATTTATGTAGCTAAAGGACTTGGGAGGAACATAACTGAAAGGAATGGTGAATGGTAGTCAACCGAAACTGTACAGGAATAGTCGACCTACTAACTCTTAAAAAGTTACAATGCAGTAAGAAAATCGTGTATATAGTGTGCTATAGTAGATATTAGGAAAGAAAACTGATAAAAAGAAATAAAAAGGTGGAAAAAGAAGAAAAAGGAATACAAAAGTAGAAAAAGAAGAAAAATACAAAAAGAGGCAGAAGTTGGTTGAACAACAAGAAAGTGGAAAAAAGTTGCTCGTAACAACTATTGCGACAACATAGAAAGACAACGCATAGGAAAAATTGGACTTGACGCAAATGCATGAAAAAAGTGTAAAACAATTATGACTGGGTCTATAAATGGTGGAAAGCACGCGTTAACTCGACACTTAGTGATTTTTTATCATAGAGAGAGATAGAAGTGTGTTCCATAGGTGCAATTGTGCAAAGAAGAAATCAAGTGTTCAAACCGAATACAACATGACACCACCAAAGTTTGGCGCTCCAGGATAGTACGTACGGGTTACTTGGCAGGGCCAAAGGAGGATGGAATGGATGAGAGATCTTGAGAATGTCGTGAGCTTGAAGATGTTACCACTTTTGAGACATAGTCACTTAGCCCGACGAGGGTTGAGGAGGAAACATCGACAACGACACAAGGGGAAGTAGGGCAGAGCTTTGGGATTCGAAATGGTATTACAAACCATAATATCGAAACACCAGCTAAACCTGACGAAATGAAGGGTCAACAATAGGGTCGTGATGAAGAGGAGGTGTTGGTTGAGGACATCACCAACCAGCCAGAATCTGAGGGGGAAGAAGATGACACAAAAACAATAGAAGCAGGTCCATCGACTGTCGGGAAGAAAAGAAAGGCACGTGAAACCACAAAAATTACACTTCCCTACCTCCCAGATGCAGTGGTGATTGTGGAGTACATGCTCAAAAAAGTTCCTAAACTAAGGTACTCATACCACGATGTGTGCGACGTAACAAAATTCCCATACTTATCCAAGGAACCTACTTGGAAAACACAGGGGAAATTGGACCCCTAGGCAAACCAATCATGGATTTCGCACAATGGATAACAAAGCTCTACAACTCTGGGATCATGAACCTCATGGGCATACCATACTTCGGGCACGGTAAAAATGTTGGGCTTTGCGCCAAACAATTGCTATCCTGGGTACATGGTGGCATTCTTTGGATGGATAGGCCAGTACAACTCGATGTGGTGTTGATCGCCAAAATTATGGGATTACCCACGGTCGACGCACAAGCACAGAAATACGTGGACAACAAAGTGTGCGAGAAGGATATCGTCGAGCTAGTCAAGGCACAATTTGGTACCAACAGAGGGAACATGGGTATTGTGCTCAGATATATCAATGATGATGTGACAAGGTTCACCAACAAGCTCATGGATTGCAAGCTGCCGAGGAAGTGTAGAAAATAAGAGGATCTAGTAGGAGTCATCGTAGTCGCCATGCAATGCGTGAAGGGAGTAATGTTTAGTTGGGTGCCTTACCTCCTAAACCAATTCTTGATCGATTGTAGAGATGCAAAGGATAATGTAATAGAGTTCCATTATTCTTGGTTCATTATCCTCATAGATTTGGCAGAATGGCAGGAGACAAAATTTTCATCCTTTCTGGATAGGATAGGGAAGTGCTACGCAACCAGATATGAAGCACTCTAGCAGACCAAGGACACCAAAAATTAGCGGGTGAATAGCACCGTGTTCGCTATGCTACTAGAAGAGATACAACAACGCACAACCAATGTGTGGCGCATTCCTATGGAAGTGGTCCAGGAATCAGAAGGGATAGCCAAGTTTAAGGCATCCAGGAACCATATGTGGATCCAGGACGCAAGGGATCCAAAGAAGGAATGGTTGGAGATGCAATACTACGTCACAAGGGAGAGATTGATTGGATAATCAAAGACTGGCCTACANGGAATATGCCAGTAGAAAAACCAACAACAAGGGAAGTAGCAACGAAATGAGCCAAACCTAAGGGGAAAGCTAAAGTAGGTCCTTCAATAAAGAAAAATAGCCCATTTTCTAATACTAGGAAGGTTGCGGTGTGCACTCAGGCGTCGGGAAGAAGCATAGTACCAAAGAGGCCAAGGAGGAAAACAACGGTGCCCAGGGCAGACATCCAGCAGGATGTCGAGAAGGGGGACACATCACATGCGACGATGAGTGGGGCGCATCCCTCATTGAAAAAAAGGATGACAGTGCAAGAAGAGGAGACACACAAAAAAATGAAGTACACCAAGGAGGGACTAGTCATCACGTTGACATAGGATGATGCTAAGTTTGTGGTGGACAAGGTCTAGGACATGGGTGAAGAGGTGGTTCGTGTTGCCAAAGCACATAGATAAGAGATCATGGCCAAACTCATAGAAGTCCATGAAAATCTACAACAATTAAAAATACATACAGTACCGCAGGCCACAATGCAACAACCTGAAAAGACACAACGACCCCTTGTGCAAAAATAAAAAGATGATACAATTTAGATAGTAGTGAAGAGCAGGGATACATTCATAGTCACAGAGAAGATGGTCATAATCGATCAAGAGACTGCGCAGAAACCCATGGGGTAAATTGACCACTTTGAGGTAGTCATAGCGCAAATACCCACAAAATCACTATACGTACTCCAAGCTAGTATAATGAAGGAAGTACAATCCAGAGCCCGCGCGGATGCCACCAACTTAGAGGTTGTTAGGGGGGTCGCAGAGATGTTATATTTCACCTATGACCAGTTGAACTCGAAGAAGGAGGAGGAAAAAGAACGTGCTGAAAAGCTAGAGCAGGGGTTAACATTGGTATACAATCACATTCCAGATAGGACGCAAACATATGATAGGAGCGCAGATGAAAATATAAATATCATTGCACATACTATTGAAGGATATATGCAGGAGATCGAGGAGCTGAAAGAAAAACTTAATCCTACAATTCGTCCTAAGGTTCGAGATCAAAGAGAACAACAAATGACATTACAGATAGATGAAATGCTAAGGGAAGCAACGAAAGTCGCAGAAATGTTTGACAGAACTGCACAAATTTGGACCACTTTGGAAGAGGATGAAAAGGTCCAACAGTTGGACCAACAAGAGGAGGAAATCAATGCTACAATGAAATAATTGAAGTAGCAACAAAAAACCATGAGAATTATCGAGCACTTGAAGGGAACATAGGAGATGAAGACCCTGTAGACAGAGTTAAATACAACATAGATCAATAAGCAATCAAGACAGGCCCAGTTTGAGCCCCTCTAGGAACAAGCAACATGGATAATTGTAGAGCTAGAGGAAGAGAATACAAGGATGGCGCAGTCACATTCAAAGAGAACAACATTTTTACAAGAACATATAACAATGTAAATGGTTGAGGTGCTAACAGATAAAGCTACGCAGGTGAAAAAAAAAAGGGAAGGAACTAGCAGAGAAGTTCCACATCTTGGAGAAGGATGTATAGGGAGCGTGCACCACTTGAGTGGCTTGAGAAAAGCCACATGTCAATGTTGGGGGCCTGTTGGCACATGATTATTTTGGAAAGAAGGATCTAGTTTGGGTGCAGACCTAATTTTGAAGAAAATTTATATTTTTGGAGTGCGCACCTTAGGAGGCAGAAAAGTAGCATGCAAAAAAAGAAGGAAAAGCAGCATGCAGGAAGAAAAGAAACACGGTGCGCATGTATACAATCATAACCATGTTAGGGTTAGATTTTTTGACAAATATTGTAATGACTATAAGCCAATAGAGTAGTATAAATAAAGACCTAGGAGGTCTAGGTCATGGTTGGCTATTATTGGTTATGGTTGGATATTGTCGGTTGTTGTTATGGTTCAAAATCTATTGATGGTGTTAGCACCAGGAGTCACCTCTAGATTGCAGCAGAGGTAAGCCTAATACCCATCAGTTTTTATGTCACAATTTTTTTATAAAGGGTGGTCAAATGAGAGAGTAAACTCAGAATAATATCACTATAACTTAGAACCCTGGACTAGGCTATGCATCAACAGGTGAGGTCTTAATCTAACTTTAGTCAGTAAGTGAGCTTTAAATGAGAAGGAGGAAGACTTGGTGAGAGAGATGGGCAAGACTGTTGTGGGCATCAGACCTTCCAGCAACTTGGAGAAGAACAACGAGACCCTGAGACAAGCCTGGATGACACAGTTACAACAAAACAGTGATCAAACCTGCATCATGGTGGCTATTGTAACAACTTGATTGGATATTCAAATGAGATACTCAGGGTAAGAGGGAGAAAAATACACAGGAAACTGAGTAAAATTGATCATGATGCCACTACAATCAGGCCATCATAGAGTCATCATGATCCTCGATTGGATACTCCAATTCCGAGTGTTTTAACACAACAATTTAAAAAGAGGTGAAAAGAAGTTGACTTTCATTAAACAAGAAGTCTTAGATATACATACATAACCAGGAAAACCAATGCTTCATCAAAACTTTACAGTCGGGAGCTTAGCTCTACCATCGATGATTTTACAAAATGGAAAAAATGCCTACATATAATTAAAACCTTCGTAGCAGGAACTTGCTCGGGTTTCCATGGCATGATGCTCAAGTCACTTTCAGCCAGACTTTACATGCAGACACTGGGAAGACTGCCCATGCAATCGCTTGTCATACGCAGTCTCTGTCAAACTGGACTGACAGTCACCTTCTACGCTTTGTCCCTTTCTGACCTTCTATTTATGGGAGGAGACGATGTCTCCCCCACCTTCCATATTTGCATTAACTACTTTCTCGAGATTAGAACTAGCATGATTCAAACTTGGCACCTACAGGATGTGGTGGTCTCCCTTTGAATGTTGTTGCTTCGTTGGGCTGCTGCGAGGGGACCCAGATGGCGGACGTGGACAAATTTGACGAGGCTGAGGAGATGGGCGCGATAGGCAGGCTACTGGGTAGTGATATGGCCAAGAGGAGGGGACATGGAGGCTGGGAAGAAGCTGCAAGGGGCTAAGGGGTGAAGGGATGGAGGTGATGTGGCGAAGGAGAAGGACGTGGAGGTGAAGGAGTGGATATGGTAGTAGGGTGGAGCAGGGAATATAGATGGAGGTGACAAGGGAGATAGATGGCGGGAGGTGAGAGGTGGAGGCAGGAAGGGGAGTGACAGGAGGTGGGGAGTGGAATACAAGTGGCAGCCAGTGGAGAGGGAACACAACACAAGTGGAAGTGACATGGAGCGTGGAGGTATAGGTGTGCGATGGTGAAAGATAGGAGGGAAGTGGGAGACAAGTATCAGCGAGAGAGGGAGGTGGTAAGAGAGAGCGGAAAGTGGTTTTAGGTGGGAGAGGGGCCGACAACATGAGAAGGCACCACGTTAGTGGGGGGACCTGCTTAGGAAAACTGCCTCATCCTAGACACCCCCCCCTCCTTAAAGGCAGAATGGCAAGGGGGGTCCGGAATTGAATGTGCACCGCAAATCTAGGCGCTTTGATCCTAGCCATTGAAACTTGCACGGTACCATTCTAGACCCCCCCCCCTCTTAAAGGAAGAACGACGGAGGGGGTCCGGAATCAGACCTCGTTCGTAGATCTGGGCGCACGGATCATGGCCGCCCAGATCCACGCCTATTTTAAATCATATGCGCTCGTGTGTCATCCAAGATTGGATGGCTGAGATCTTTAGGTGATTAACGGTCCTGATCCTTTCGGGACTCATTGCACCAGGGATTCACGATGCATCTCTTCCCCAATTTCCCGGTAACCAATCTGTGAAAGCATGGATGTGCACCACACGTCTCTTGGATGGATGACTAGGATGACTTTGACGACAAAAGGGCGCTATTTTCTTTCCTAGCCCGCTTAACGTGACCTGACGCTAGGACCATGGTCCAAGATCTCGGGGCTTAACATTTCGCATTTCGGGGTTTTGAAATACAAAGCAGGACCTGGTCCTCTTAACTCGCGATCCCTGAAACGCCGATAAGTTTCCACCTATCCCTGCAAGATCGGACGACCACGATCATTTCGTGACTTTGGCCATAAGGGATGAGCCCAGGCTCTAATCCTCATGCAACTTTGTGGCTCTGACTTACCCGATGACCGTCCTCGTTGATGGATCTTCACCGTTGAAAAAAAAAAATGCCCGCCTGCAAACATTTTAAGCCCGAAACAATATTTTCTAAGTTTTGTGCTGGGTGCCTCTTGCGCAGGTCGCAGACCTAGATACTCTTTTTCCCGTGACAATAATGGGTGATAACATTAGGCTCCTTGGGGGATATATTCATCCTTGCGATTGTCTAAGGACTCCTTTTTCATTTCCAGTTTCCTTCTATTAGGCTGTGGAGTCAAGCTCAAAACATTGTTGAGGAATATAAAGCTGAAAGGAAAAACAAAACAAACAAACAAACACAACTGCTCAAAAGAGCTTATTTATGTATAGAGTCTAGGCTAATAAACTTTATACGTTGGGCTAGATGAAAGAAAATTTCCACCATAGCCACCCAGGCTGCTTAGTGATTTGATCCTTCTCTTTACTGCAGATGCTCCATAAAAGTTTAGGGAGGTATGACAACAAAACGAAGACAAGGCTGGGAATGTTGTTCATACCCCCAAATGCTGATAAGGGGAATAAATTTATAGGCTCTAAAGCCTTTGGAAAGAACAAATCCATATATGACCCCACAGGGTCACAATATCTAATATTAGGGGAGCTCAATAGGTCAAAAAACACTTCTATCCTTCATGGTTGTTCACCTGTGGCATGATTTCTTCAAAGTGCACAGCTGGGTAGAGGACAGATACAGGCTAGCTGATGCCAGGTGACACCTACTAAAAAGAAGGCTCTGGATAGGAGATGAGTTGCCCACTAAACCCTTCCTCTTTATACTTCTCTGTGCTTCCTACAAGCCTAGTAGAGCCAATTTCCACCCATGGCTTTTCCTTAATCAATAAAGCAACAGGCTCCATAGTGTGGTCTTGGAAATCTTTCATAACACAATACTCACCTGTGAGTATTGGTGGACTACTGCAATTAGAACATCTTAGAAAATATGAAATGTAGGCCTCCATGTATATGGCCATAGGGTCATGGGAAATGTGACAGAATCCTGGCTTCTTTAGAAGACCAGGATGCTCCTCTGCAAAAAACTCTCTGCTCGCAAAAGAATTCCCTTCTCCCTCATCAAAAAACAACTCTCGATCATCCACAACTGTATCTTTTCCTCCAGAAAGATGATCATCAAATAAAGGAGCAGCAGGATCTAGGTCATAATGACTATGATCAGTCAAGAGCATGCAACTATCAGTACAATCAACTACTGCTCCATGCTCAAAATGATCTGAAAATTGATCACCAGAAGGGTATGCATTCCTCCCCCTAGAAAAATCTGCAAATGATGAATAAATTGATTCCAATTGTGAATCATACCTACTTCCCAGTTGTTGTTCCAGATCCAATCCATAATTATTATATCCTTGCTCAGAATCTAAAACAGACTGACAATCTTCTTCCTCATGTACATGCACATTTGTCTGCTTATAAACCCACCTGCTAGCCCTGATGTTCTCTTCAACCTCTACAACATCCTCAAAAATATCTATCAATGATGAGGATTTCTTCTCTCTCAGGAGGAAGACTAGATCTAGATGTTGAGCCATGATATAGTACACCATAGCAAAAGTCTCTGTGGGTCTAATCTCTACAGGCATGCTATGATAAACACTGAAGAATCTTCTATTGAAGACAACCAAGGATTCATCTTCCCCTCTCTTCAAGGCATTAAACTTAGACCAGTATTGATCAAGGGACTTGTTCTCACCCCAACACTTTAAAAATGCATGGTATAGTTCAGTCCAAGAACCAATAGAACTGGCCTCCAGACATCTAAACCACACAACAACATCTCCAGACAGGGAATGTGAGAACAACCTCATGACAACATCCTCGTGAATGATCTCAAACTGATCAATAAAGTTCTCAAAGGCCTCTATATGCCTCTCAACTATAACATGATATTCCCCAGAAAACCGAGGAAGATACTCAAAGGAATCACGAGGATAAGGGTTAAGGTGACATGGAAGACTCAGGGGTTTAAACAACTTATTTCTGATTTTAATTTCAAAAGCAGTGGGCTAATCATGGGATTCAATAAGAGGTTGGGTAGGCTCAGCAGGAATAACAGTAGGTAACAAAATCTGGGAAGACTGTGAATTATTCTCAACCTCCTCAGGACTACAAGGGCGCTCAACTTCAGTAGGAGGTGTGATACAGATCTCATCTTCATGGATAGGCAGAGGTGAAGGCACATGATCAGTATCTACAACACAAGAAGAAGGTATGCTTTCTTCTTCCAAGGCTGAGTGGATAAGGGGAGGCTCAAGGACATCAGAATGTACAAAGAAGAGGAAAAACTTCTCTATAAGTAAAGGGAAAGAAAGGACTGAGCTGATAAAGAAATACAGGACTTCATGTAGTAATCTCATGAACTGATACCCGGTCTTTCCCTTCGACATGGACTTCTCTCTGTCAATAGAATCCCCTACAATGGAGTCTTTAAATGTGGAGTCGCCAGGTGAATGCTATGAAGAATGAGTGTGTCCAGTATTTGTTCACCATCAAAGACCAGAACTGAGCTTTATGTCTCCCAAGGGATGCCAGGTGTAGCCAACGGCACTACAACAGAGGAGTTACCAGGTGGAATCACCTTAGAGGAGTCGCCAGGTGCAAGTGCAATCTTCAATGGTTCTAATGTATGATGCACCTTCAGAATCAGAAGCTTGTTTTCGTTCTACCCAGGGAAAATATTCAACTTTGTCCCCAGCAGCGGTGCCAGAAATGTTAGCACTAGGAGTCACCTCTGGATTGTAGCAAAGGTAAGCCTGATACCCATAATTTTTTATGTCACGATTTTTTTATAAAGCGTGATCAAATGAGAGAGTAAAATCAGAATAATATCACTTTAACTCAGAACCCTGAACTAGGCTATGCATCAACAGGTGAGGTCTTACTCTAACTTCAGTTAGTAAGTGAGCTTTAAATGAGCAAGAGGAAGACTTGGTGAGAGAGATGGGCAAGACTTTTGTGGGCATCAAACCTTCCAGCAGCTTGGAGAAGAACAACGAGATGCTGAGATATGCCTGGATGACACAGTTACAACAACACAGTGATCAAACCTACATCACGGTGGCTACTGTAACAACTCGATTGGATCTTCAAATGAGCTACTCAGGGTAAGAGGGAGAAAAAGACACAGGAAACTGAGTAAAACTAATCACGATACCACTACAATTAGGCCATCATAGCTTCATCATGATCCTCGACTGGATACTCCAATTCTGAGTGTTTTAACACAACAATTTACAAAGAGGTGAAAATAAGCTGACTTTCATTAAACAAGAAGTCTCAGATATACATACATAACCAAGAAAACCAATGCTTCATCAAAACTTTACAGTCGAGAGCTTAGCTCTACCATTGATGATTTTACAAAATGGAAAAAATGCCTACATATACTCAAAACTTTCGTAGTAGAAACCTGCTCGGGTTTCCATGGCACGACACTCAAGTCACTTTCGGCCAGATTGTGCATGTAGACATTGGGTAGACTGCCCATACAGTCACTTTTCAAACCTAGTATCTATCAAATTGGACTGATAGTCACCTTCGATGCTTTGTCCCTTTCTGACCTTCTATTTATGGGAGGAGACGATGTCTCACCCACCTTCCATATTTGCATTAACTACTTTCTTGGGATCAGAACTAGTGTGAGTCAAACCTGGCACCTGCAGGACATGGCGGTCTCCCTTTAACTGCTGCTGCTTCGTTGGACTGCTGCGAGGA
>JASDQU010585431.1:36389-50601 GCA_032191745.1 Picea mariana
AAAGGCAGAATGGCAAGGGGGTTTCAGAATTGAATGTGTGCCGCAGATCTAGGCGCTTCGATCCTAGCCGTTGAAACTTGTGCGGTTCCATTCCAGATGCCCCTCCCATTAAAGGAAGAACGACAGAGGGTGTTCGGAATCAAACCTTGTCTATAGATCTGGGCACACGGATCATGGCCGCCCAGATCCACACCTCTTTTAAATCATATGCGCCCGTGCATCATCCAAGATTGGACGACTGAGATCTTCAGGTGATTAACGATCCTGATCCTTTCGTGAATCATTGCACCGAGGATTCACGATGTATATCTTCCCCAATTTCTCAGTAACCAATATGCGAAAGTGTGGATGTGCACCACGCGTCCCTTGGATGGACGACTGGGATGACTTTGACGGCAAAAGGGCGCTATTTTCTTTCCTAGGCCCGCTTAACATGACCTGACGCTAGGACCGTGGGCCAAGCTCTCGGGGCTTAACATTTCGCATTTCGGGGTTTTTAAATACAAAGTAGGACCTGGTCCTCTTAACTCACGATCCCTGAAACGCCGATAAGTTTCCACCTGTCCCTGCAAGATCGGACGACCACGATCATTTCGTGACTTTGTCCATAAAGGGATGAGCCCAGGCGCTAATCCTCATGCAAATACGTGGCTTCGACTTACCTGATGACCGTCGATCTGCTCCATCGATGGATCTTCCCTGTTGAAAACAAAAATGCCCGCCTGCAAGCATTTTAAGCCCGAAACAATATTTTCTGAGTTTTGTGTTGGGTGCCTCTTGTGCAGGTCGCAGACCTGGATACTCTTTTTCCCGTGACAATAATGGGTGATAACAAATGGTAGTGAGCTTTGTTATGGTTATTGTGGTAGAGTCGAATAAGCTAGATTTTGAGGGTTATATCACAGGCCGAGGAGCTTGGTGTGATCTAGTCCACCTCCAAGAGGGTACCTACCCTCATGTTGATTGTAATCCTAAAGATGTAATGCATGCAACATAGATTTTGCAGCAGACTAAGTAAAAGAGTAGAGAAGCCAGATCTTTGTGGAGGTATCCCAAGAGGGGGTGAACCATGGTAAAATATCATGTTTTGTGTGATTGTTAATGAATTCTTTTACTATTCTGTTAATCATTAGCTAAAGAATGAATGGTTAAAACTAGTTATAACAACATGCATGCATAGGTTTAAATATGGATGAATCATAGAAGTAGATGAATGATTATTGATGATGATGCATAAAGCAAAGGATCTAAACAAAATCCCCACTCATTCCTAGTCTGAAAACACCTAAGTATTGCAGTCCCCCATAAAGATATCTCGGGTGAGACTGCATTGTGCACTCTGTGCATAGCATTTCCTTCTGGTTTACCAGGAGGGCCGATAGTTTTGAGGGTTTTGTTGGAAACCTATTTGATATCAGAACCTAGGTCAACCCAAGTAACCAACACTACTAACAATAGTATATTATCAAGACATAACCTTTAATTTGTCTTTGTTGGAATCAAAATTTCCAAAACCCATCTCCCCAACAAACTACATGGAAACTCAATTCAAACTCAAGTTGGGAAAGGTTCAACCCCCTGATCTAATTGAATTTCACAAGTAGAAAACTAAAATTTTGTACAAAGGAGTATTTCAATCCTCTGTCGGTGAGAGGAAGATGAGATAAATGGTGCACAAAATAAATAGCCAGTTGAAACAAGATAAGGTTTCCACCAAGGAAAACCAAATGAATATAGTAGAGCTTGAAAATAAGATTATAGCTCTAGGAATAGATACCAAATACCCCACTTCTATGGGAGAGTTGGTGAAGTAGAAATACATCAAGATCAAGGTGTTGAGAAAGAGGCTTAATCTCCTTGAATATCAACATGTGAAAAATATAGAGTTACAAGCCATCCATGAAGACAAATATTAGTTATATAACTAGCTGGATGAGAACAAGAAAATCATAGAAAATCTGCAAAGTTAAAATGAAAATCTACAGGAGGAAAATGAGACTCTCATAAATAAACAAACTAAGCTAGCCTAAACATCAAATCCTAGAACAGAGTAGGCCGAGTTGGCTGGCCCACCATAAGGATTAGCTAAAGTATGGATGACCTTAGTGTGAAAGAGGTGGAGCTAGGAACCTTGACCAGCCAGCTCAAAAACATAAATGCTAGAGTGATAGAATTGGAGGAGCAAGCCAAGTGCAACAAAGTCCTACCTTCTTAGATAAAATTTTCCAAGGATGAATCACTAAAGGAGATGGAGAAATTAAAGACCAAATTTACAGGAAAATCATCCCTTAAAGCAACCAAGCATGTAATTTGGGACAACAACAATTTATGAAAGATACAACAATCTATATGATATGGTAACAAAAATGATTAATATTGATTACCCTATGGGAAAGGCTTGGTATCGCATGTGTCAATATGCCAGTATCCATATAGGAAGGCAAGGAGAGTCAAATGGCACAAGGAGGTCCTAGTAAGAGATGTAAATAAAGTAAAAGACCGGGTAAAACATTTTTAGCATGGTGGGGCACCTCTCAAAACCATAGGTGGTTTTTGAAGAATAAATAAGTAGTATCAAGAAGCCATTTTGGAGAGATCACGAGGCTATAAAACATGAATAAGGTTCTCTTTTCTAGGAGTCGACACTTTGGGGAATTAAAGAGTATCTTATATTCAAAGTTGCAAGATCACATACCTCAAGCATTGGAAGATGATGAAGGAAGTATGCCTCAAAATATTCATACACCATGATGTGTTTAGTCTATAAAATCCATATCATTCTTCTTCCATTGTATTTCTCTTCTAGTAAATCCATTTATCCCATTTCTATCTAATTGTGTTAGATCTTATTAATAAAATCTCAGGCGATAGATTAGCACCACATTTAGTGTTACTATGTGATGTTTATCATGGCACTAAATTGATTTCATTTTACATGACCATTTCTTGTCATTTTATTGATGTATTTGAATGCATGCAGAGTATACCTTTGTATGTTTGAATGTATGAATTTTTAAAGCTGTATGAAGCATGTCCTTCAACAGATCTTGATTCTTTTGTTACAATTGTTGAATTATTAATTTCTCAACACATTTTCTTTCTGCAATAGACTCGAAGATTAAAACTCAAAAATGCCTTGTATGTTTAATTTTCTTTCTCAAAACTCATCCACCCATCCCTTTGAAATTTGAAATGTCTAAAACACACATGGTAACATGCCTCTTGAGGTTGAAGGTTCATTCATCTATTTTTTAAATTGTTTGAAGGTCAAGAAAGAGAGAAAGAGAGGGCCAAGAAATTCCCACAATATTTGTTCTATACAAAAATGCCTTTAAAGTTCAATATGAGCCTTAGCATGGTTCCATAAACAACCTAAAACATCTCAAGGAACAACATTTGAAATGGTTCTATTGTCGGGGATGAAATTTTGAAGTTATTTTTCACCAGGGTATGACATTTTAACCTTTGATACTTAATGGTGAACACGTTTAAGACACCCTTCTATTAATATTTGACTTGACGATTCCAAAGAAGGAAATATGGCATTCACAAGAAGGCATACCATAAGGAACCATTATCCTGTACAGATTCTAGTTTATCCAAATCCAAAAAATATCGTTACCTGGGTAAACATTAGAGAAATATAATTTTCTTCTCCCCTAGGTAATCCTCATTTAGATTTATCTCCTTTTCTTGTTCAAAAAATAAGTGAATCTATAGATTTTATAGGCATACCCTTAGATTCACATAATGCTTTAAATTTTCCTCAAAGACCTCTGATATATCTACATATTTCTTCTCTAGAGTTTCCTCTGAAAGGGAGTTCTTTTTTAATACCCTTCTTGAAAGATCCTGCATCTCCTTTGTCTTTTGAATCTAATAATCTTATCCTACAAAGCCTAATGGTTGGACTAGGAGGGGATCAATGTGGGGACAACCAACCTCCACCTCCACCACGTTTAAACCCCTGGATATAATCCGTATATGACCCCCTTAATTTGCATCCAAATGTCCATTAACTCCCTAAGAATTATATGAAACTATTGCCAAAATATGTCGGGAATAAGGCCATATCTATTGAAGAACACATGGGTGCATTCCAAGACTTCACTGATAACCTTTTTGTGGAACATGATGATGTTTTCATGAGACTAATCATCCAAACTTGGAATGGGATGTGATAAAGTGGTCTAGGGAGTTACTTGCTTCCCCAACTGGCACATGAAAAGCATTAGAAAAGACCTTTATGAGACAATGGGGAGAGAAAATAGACCATCTATATTATCTGACTGAATTTTTCTCACTAAAGATTAAAGCAAATGAAATTGTTGTTAACTTTAATATAAGATTCAACAAATTCTATAACAAGATCCCCATGGATATAAAACCTTCACAACCAACAACAAAGGTCACCTATGCTGGAGCATTTGAAGCATATTTTTCCATGGTGTTGAGGGAAAGGAGATGCACAACCTTGTTGATCATATAAGATGATGCAATAGATATTGAGGAAAACATGTTTGCATCTGGAAAAATGAAAAAAAGAATGGATCAAGTAGACAAAGGCATAAATAAATTCAAAGAAGAATCATGCACCTCCAATCCTAATAGAGACTCCCAAGATGCAAAGATTGAAGAGGTGTCCATATTGATTAGGAACATGACAAGAAAAATGCCTAGGTTTGAGATTGATGCTAACAACTCACATACAGATCCTCAAGAGGGAGGTATGAGAAATCCTAATCAATTCAAAAGACCCTTTAATCCACAAATGATAAGGGAGAGAAGGAATGAAGAAAAACCCATTCAACCCCCCGTCAAAACCAATAATGATAATAACCTTGTTGAAAATACGATGTATGAGGAATATTTTTATTTTCAAGAATAAATCCACCTACTCTAAGATGAAAATGATGTTATTTATTTGACTCCGAATGATTATGGAAATTCCCTAAATCCTAGGAGACAGATCCCCAAAAGTGATTTCAGCCAAGAATATTTTTCACCATATCAGTACAAAATGTTTGTTGATTCCTTACAGGACGAAATGCATAAGAAATATGATCTCAGACCCATGCAAGTTGTTGGACAAGACATCTAGCCACAACCCAAAAATTATCCTCCAAATCAACCTGAAGATAAGGCTAAAGAAGTTTCATATGATACAAAGGTAAATGAGGTTATAGAACCTTTGAAGGGGGGGAAAATAACTTAAAGAAGCGAGAAAGCATGTTTCCCCATTTAACATTGAAAATGAATTAGCAAAGATCAAAATTCCTACACCTTTGGCGGAATTGGATAAAAATCCCTCTTACCATAAGTAGATTGAAAAAGTCATGTATGGAGTAGGACTGGTGTAATATTGTAGATTACAACGACATTCACATAGAGACTACATTATAAGTACAACACACACATACTCACGAAAGACAAGAGTAATTGAGAAGGTAAACCAATCCATCGTTTATTTCTTGTTCATGAAGATAAATACATAAGGTAAATGGTTGGAGCGGTTGTACATGCTCCAACTAATCACTATTTTAGTTATTTACCATTTGTTACATGTCTTGGATTTATCCTCTTTATTACATACATTTATGTATTAGCTCTAAGATATGATGACAAGGGCCTAAAAGCCCCTACAACATCTCCCCCCACTCAATTCCTTCCTCCTACGGAGCAAGCGTGCAACCAATGTTCTGAGTCTTTGCTGCTACAAAAGTATCCTCATTGTGTACCACCCATGCATACCGGTCTGCATAGGTAACTCAGCCACAACAATAGCCATCTTCATAGGGTGATAGACGTATACAAGGTTGACGTCCATCTGGATAGGGTGATAGACATATACAAGGTTGACGTATAGACCACCCATGCATACCGGTCTGCATAGGTAACTCAGCCACAACAATAGCCATCTCGATAGGGTGATAGACGTATACAAGGTTGACGTCCATCTGGATAGGGTGATAGACATATACAAGGTTGACKTATAGACCACCCATGCATACCGGTCTGCATAGGTAACTCAGCCACAACAATAGCCATCTCGATAGGGTGATAGACGTATACAAGGTTGACGTCCATCTGGATAGGGTGATAGACATATACAAGGTTGACGTATAGACCACCCATGCATACCGGTCTGCATAGGTAACTCAGCCACAACAATAGCCATCTCGATAGGGTGATAGATGTATACAAGGTTGACGTCCATCTGGATAGGGTGATAGACATATACAAGGTTGACGTATAGACCACCCATGCATACCGGTCTCTTCATAGGGTGATAGACGTATACAAGGTTGACGTCCATCTGGATAGGGTGATAGACATATACAAGGTTGACGTATAGACCACCCATGCATAGCGGTCTGCATAGGTRACTCARCCACAACAATAGCCATCTCGATAGGGTGATAGACGTATACAAGGTTGACGTCCATCTGGATAGGGTGATAGACATATACAAGGTTGACTTATAGACCACCCATGCATACCGGTCTGCATAGGTAACTCAGCCACAACAATAGCCATCTCGATAGGGTGATAGACGTATACAAGGTTGACGTCCATCTGGATAGGGTGATAGACATATACAAGGTTGACGTATAGACCACCCATGCATAGCGGTCTGCATAGGTGACTCAGCCACAACAATAGCCATCTCGATAGGGTGATAGACGTATACAAGGTTGACGTCCATCTGGATAGGGTGATAGACATATACAAGGTTGACTTATAGACCACCCATGCATACCGGTCTGCATAGGTAACTCAGCCACAACAATAGCCATCTCGATAGGGTGATAGACGTATACAAGGTTGACGTCCATCTGGATAGGGTGATAGACATATACAAGGTTGACTTATAGACCACCCATGCATACCGGTCTGCATAGGTAACTCAGCCACAACAATAGCCATCTCGATAGGGTGATAGACGTATACAAGGTTGACGTCCATCTGGATAGGGCGATAGACATATACAAGGTTGACTTATAGACGCATACAAGGTTTGCATTCCTCATCAAGAGTCTCCCCAACCACTGTTATTGCCAAGTCGGTCACTCAATTTAGACTCTCACGGACATTGTTAGGTTGTCGTTCTCGGAGGACGGACATTGTTAGGTTGTCGCTCTCGGAGGATTCGTTATAGGGAATCGATGAGGGTCTGTGCCATCGACCACTCATACCATTCTTTTTTTTCCACGACCCAAAAAACTATGCCACATCTCTTCATTGTTCATTGTTCTGGTCATCATCTTTTCTTTAAGCACTTTGTGTGTAAAAAGTCTCTCTTGAATGCCTTTGACTGCTGCTCATCATGAATGCTCTCTGTAAATGCTCTGCTCACTTATCCAGCCAAGTCGATGATCAACTTCCTTCAATCACCCTGCCATGTCGATTCGCATGTGAAGTCGATCAATCTCGGTCGATATTCAATCCATGTTTCGACAAAGTCAAGCATTCGCATCATCGACTAAGACTTGACTCAGTCGATTCTTTCGAGATGTCGACTAGACCCACGATCTGTTTCAAGCAAACTCTGGTGTTCTCTACTCGGCTTCCTGCCTTTTCTTTCCTATCCATATCCTCCAACTTTTTATGATTAATTACCTGACTATATGCATGCTTCAAATGAATGAGCTAGTGACGATTATTTTAGTGAAATAGTCGATCGGTCCTTAAATGAAGTCGCTCCATTAAGCGACATCGACTACCCCAATATCGACCTCTCTTAACTGACTTGACTGTCATTTATTGTTGTTTCCTTATGTTAGACGTTTTTGTGGACTAGAGCGAGTTCTTTATTAAATTTTGAAGTGACTAACTGCCAGCGACTTTCGCCCAGATCCTTCGAACGATAAGCACTTTGATTTCTTGCATGCATGTATTGCATTAAATACGCCGAGATTTCATCACCATTTGGTAAATATGGTGTACTGGAGCTATTCTATTGATATGGTGAAGCTCCTTCTACACTTTGCTCACGATTAGGTTCCACTGAATCAAAGGGACTGATGGAGATAGACAAAGGCTTCATATATATATTTTTTCGTTTTGGAATCAGATCATCCTTCGTCAAAATGGCTATGACCATACTTGTCGCTTAATTATATTTCTTGATCAACTAAACTCTAGCGGATATCTTCCTTTTGGGATGATGACGAAGAGACGAACAACAACCTGAACAACAAGGTGGAAAACAAAAATTTGCGTAGTCGGATTCGAAGTCGGAATTGACCAGTGGTATTGTTTCGTGCAATAGAGTGTCTAGGTCAATGGTAGAAGTCAGTTTCCCAAAATTTTATTCTCTGGTCGAGCAATCCACCAATTTGACGGTATACCAGTTGTGAATGTTTCACTACCAGTCCGATTTTCCATTAGTCAACATAATGAATTAATTGGGATGGTTTCCAACATATATTCATCGTTGTGGGGTACTAGAAGGAAGACACGATGTCAGTTTCCATATCCATATCGTAGGGTTTATAGACCCGAACTATTCGACCACTTGTAAGATTCTCAGGATTAAATGACTCGAGAACCAATCTATTCATTCACCATATCTTCTCCAGCTATAGCTAGGCACGTCCTTCATTATGATTAAACAATTCTAGTTCAAAATCAGTCTGATTTGCACCCAATAATCTTGTCCCAGCGTTCAAGTGTATCCTATGACATGAAATTATTACTCTGTAGTCGACACCTAGAAAGTCGGGTGTCTTTCGTCGACCAAGGTTTCTACTCCAGCAATCGCTGTTAGTCCATAACCGTTGGTCGACGTCCATAACCGTCCTCCCAAGACCGACTTCACGCTCTTCTGGATGGTCGGCTCGGTATATATTACAACAATAATTTTTGAATATGATCAAGGATGGAGTTCAATATTGGTTCCGTGAGCACCAAAGGACAACTCTTCGGGGATCCCTTTTGGTATGCATAAGTGCAGTAGTTCTCTCTTCGTCGACTCCTTCGTGGTTTTTCTCTATTATGCAGTAGTTCGATCGACTGGTCCATTTAATCACTCAACAACTGGTGCATGTGAAACTTCAATAACTTTATCTACTTGAAGACCACACAATCCGACTCCCTTATGTCTCCAACATAGTCCTCGTGAGGTTTTCTCCGTAATTGGCCGCGCAACAACATTCCTCCATAATTCTTTTCATTATCTCAAATCGTACTTACAAATATCCTTTTTATTTTCATATTTGCAAAATTCTGGCTCACAGATTTCTCTGGTTTTCAGTCTTATGGGTAGCAAAATGGAAACATATTTTATTCAGCATTAATATTCATAATTATTCAAGAGCATCCACCATTATCCACATCTATCAATAGATTTTCTCGCGCATTTTTTTTAAAAATACCAAATAGTTTCGTATGATCTCTTTCTTGTTTTGCAGGTATGAACATTACTGCGAACAATGGACTTTCAAGAAATATTCAACACACTCAACAAGAATTTTCAATCAACATTCACGAGCAACAATCAACCTCTTCTTATCTCTCCAATAGGTTCAAACCATCCCCATCCGTTGTTGTTGCCACCCAACAGAATGAAGGAGGCAACTACGCCAATGTTGTAATCTTATTACGCCGAAAGGCGTATACCTATTGATAATGGGCAGATTTAATAGGGGTTTAGTGCTTAATAAGTTTTCTATGGACATGATTAAATATGGCTGGAATATTCTTAGTAGTCACACAAAATAAATGGCTTTGATTTCAATCATTAACTTCCTAGCTATTATAAAGACATCCTTTTATGTGTTTACTTTTTTACATTTACCTAATCATATTTAAAAATTACTTTGATAGCTGACTGATTGCCAGTAAGTGATTAACATAAATTAAAATATTAACACCAGGTAAATGAACCTCAACCGTTTATTTGTTAATCAATAATAAAATTTAATATATTCTTTTCATCTTATCAACCTTTCGGCGTTGATCAACCACAATTATGTGGTTGTGCTAGTATATTACAACCTCCTTCACAAAGAGGCTACATTGAAGCACCACACACTTACTCACAAATTAAGAGAGTACTTACTCACAAATTAAGAGAATAATTGGGAAGGTAAAAAAATCCACAGTTTATTCCTTATTCATGATTATAAATACATAGATGATTATAAATACATAGGGTAAATGGTTGGAGCGGTTGTACCTGCTACAACTAATCACTAGATTCGTTATTTACCATTTGTTACATGTATTTACTTGGATTTATCCTATTTATTACATACATTTATGTATTAGCTCTAATGTATGATGACATGGGCCTAAAATCCCCTACAACAAGGACCTACAAATCAACTAGATACTTTGAATATTCAAGATGAATGCTCTAATATTGTATTTGGACCGATGAGAAGGAATACTATGTTGCTCCTTTTTATGTGGCCTTGAATATTCATGATAAAATGTTGTGCAATTTCATGCTAGGCTCAGGAGCTTCACACAACCTCATGTCTGAAAAAGTTATGGAAAAGTTGGGATTGGAAATAACTAGGCCATATCATGACATGTACTCTTTTGATTCAAGAAAAGTTAAGTGTGAGGGTTTAATAAAAGAAATGGTGGTCACCTTAGCACAATTAACTGTCCAAAGAATTATGATGGATGTGGTAGTAGCTTCCATTCTTGCTAACTATGGTATGTTGTTGTCTAGAACATGGGAGAGAAAACTAGGAGATACCATGCAAATGGACATGACTTATGCTACAATGTCAGTCTTTGGAGGGGAAAATAGGAGATTATATAGGGAAACGATTTTTCCTATGTGGTCAGTGATCAAAATAATCCCAAAAACCATCCCATATATGTTTTTTATGAAGACATAGGTTGTTTCATTCTATCAGTAAATGAGGAGTACGAGGAAATTCCCACACTTGAATATTTCTCTTCAAATACTACTATATAGGTTGATGGCATATGGGATATGTATTTTGGTGGAGCATATTCAAAAAGAGTGGGAGCTTGAGTAGTACTAATTTCTCCCACTAAGAAATAAATCTCTTTGTCTTACAAGATAGAGTTTTATAACAATGTAGTTGAATATGAAGTTTTGATTCTAGGCTTGGAGGCACAAGAAAGATGAAAAATACTAGGCTGGAAGTGTTTGGAGATTCAGAACTAGTGGTGCAATAGGTCAAAGGTCTCTATCAAACAAGGCACCCAAAGATGAGGTTATACATAAATAAGTTGTGGGATTAGATATACAATTTTTATGAAGCTTTCAACATCACCGTTGTCTTGAGGGAGTTCAACTAGAAAGAAGACTCCCTAGCCTTGGCTTCTAGCACCTTTAAACCACCAATCATCCCTCAAGTCAAGTACTAAATTGATATGAGATTCAAAGAATCTATTCCTGATAATATCAAATACTGGAAGGTATTTGAATATGATCAACAAATTAAGAGATTTATGGAAGTAATAATTCCCACATAGAATTATATGAAGATTTAGATTTAGAGTTGGAAGATGTGATTGAAGAAGAAGTTGAAGCAATCCACGAGTTTAACAATGATATGGCAGAGCATAAAGTCTTGCAACTCAAGAATAATTTTATTCCAAAAGGCTAGATACCTTTGGAACAAGTCTTTGACAAAAATGATATACATGTCAAACCTACTATCCTTCCAAAAGACAAAAGTATTGAAGATTGTAAAATAGGGAGAGAGTATGAACCAAAATATATCAAGTTGTCTAAAGACATCTATATTGAGCACAAGAAAGAATATATGTAGTTATTTAAAGAGTATATGAATGTGTTTTCATGGAAATATGAGGATTTGAAAACTTATGACACCAACATTATATAGCACAAGTGTAATACCCCGAGGATGAACCCCAATTGTAAATGTATATATTCTCAATAGGATGGTGAGCCAAGATGTTTTGGGCTAGAGAGATTTTGTATATATGTTTTGAGGCTAGAGTACTTGTGTGATTATTAGGTTGGAGAGCATAGATACTAAAATTCCAGCAAGACTATCATTGTAATATGTAATCACTGATATTATTAATAAAATACATCACTATTGCAGACCAATTTAGACGAAAGAGTATGAGTGGATAAGATTCCACGAGAGGGAAAGGGGGGGCTAAGGGCTTAAGGAAAAGGAAATGAGTCAAGGGGCTTAAGCATAGGAATAAAATAATATTGTTCCTAAGTCTTAAGTCTTATATTATTATGTTATCCTAAGTTTCTAAGGGAAGGTAACAAATCACAAGTGGGGAACAAGGTAGTTCTTTGAGTGCCAAGTGTCAAGTTAGGCACATGCATATATATTATTGAGAGTTAGTGTAATTCTCATTAATTATTCCCTTTCTTGGATGTTTTCCATCATTCTTTCCATTACTGGAGAGTAGATCTATGGAATTTTGTTAGAGTTACTTCACACACACCTAGGATTTCTTTTTCCTAAGGTTTTTCCTATGTTTATTATTCATTATCCAATCTCCTAAAGTTTACGGGAGAATATTCCTGTAGGAGAATATTCTCTTCATTTTTCACTTCGGTCTGATTAGTTGAGTGGAGTCTAGATGCTACATTGGGATTATCACCATGCAACATTGGGATCATCACCATATAATGCACATAGTCCTTGTGATCATCATCGGACTGGCACATTACTCATGATTCCATGATCTCCTCCACACTTCACTTTGTTTTAGTCAATTAACTGAAGACTAATAGACTAGTTAACTCAGTTATGTTGCAGTTCAATCCCGTAACTGTACGAGAGACTAGACTAGGTGGCAGTTTACTCCCGTAACAACTAGTGTGTGTTCAGATCACTTTAGACTACCATTGTGATGCATCAGATTCTACTCCAATGCACATTGGTTGAGTTACACATAGTATATCATGTGTAAATTATCATTCATTCTTTTGGTTAATGAGAATTCTTCCTTTCTTTCTCTTCTACTTCTCTTTTCTCATATTTTCTCTGCAACTATGTATGTCAATTACTAGATAGATCTATTCTATGTAGGTTCAACACATTTACACGGTATCATAGTTGATAGACTACTAGGGAAAAAACACACCAAATTATTTTTGCAGGTACCGAAGATTGAAGACAACTAAAAAATGGAATTTTCAAAAGAATTCATTCTTACACCATACAATTTCTTTTTATGGAAGGATAAGATGATCATGCATCTTTGAAGCAAAGGATTGTACAGGTTAACCATGAACACAGAGACATAACCAACATCAGCCATTTAAAAATCCAAGTATCTAAATCGAATGGATGAAGCGTTTGGAACAATTTGCAATCTCATTTCTCTTGAAATCCTCTTTCGCATATCCTCCTGTAAAACCCACAATGAAGCCTAGACCACCATGGAAGGTATTTTTAGAAAACATGATGATATGAGGGAACACTTTCTCGAGGTGGAATTTCTCACATTGGATCAAAAACAAATCGACAATCTCCAAGATTTCTTTACCAAATATATGGATTTGTTGTCACAACTCAAAGCTTGCATAGTTGATAAATATAAGGAGGAGAAACAAATGGTTCTCACCATCCTCTCCAAACTTGGTGCAAGATCAATAAACGTGGAAGGCATCGGGGGGTTAACAATAGGATTCTTGGTGTTTTTTCCCAATGAGGCTGCAGGGGTATCAACAATAGGATTCTTGGTGTGTCTTCAGAGAATGGGGTTTTCATGGGGAAATAGTCCTTAGATCAAGTGTCTTTTTTCTAGTCTTGATTTTCAGGCTGTTAAATTATGAGCTTGATTTCTTATGCGGATTAATTCTTTTATTTTCTTCAATACTTTGATTCCATCTTAATACACTTCAACAATTTCAAATCATAATCGAATAGCAATAATTATGTAGATAAGTAAACATGCATATCAACAACACATATACCCTGGGGAAACCCTGTACAGAGAGAAAAACCCTAGCAAACAATATTCCTTTATTACATTAATAATGTAATATCTCGTACAAATATCCACCATGAATGTACTTCTCTCAAAGAGCTTGCCAAGATGACTTTGAACTGACAAATACTTACAAGACCTTGCTGAAATACACCTTTGATATGCTGCCTCTTTATCACTGATGTGCTCCTCTATTACATCACCCTCAACCTGCATATGAAAACTCTGTTTCAAAATTGAGTTGCAAAACTGTGTTGAGGAGAGGGTTTGACCTCTTCTTATATAGGCTGAAGAG